>JBAWJQ010000612.1:0-83977 GCA_037783105.1 Bactrocera zonata
GTTTTGGGTCGAGAACAATATTTTAACCCTTGTGTTGCCACCCAAAAAAAATCACACTGTCTGCCACCCAGGGTACCCGGGTACCCGTACGCAAATTGGTGCGTATAAGTGCGTTATACGTAAAAATAATTAAGTGCATTCTATCAGGATCTATTTATTGACATCTTAGAAAGGTATTTCTGCGGGAAAGTACCATATAAATTATGTACAGACACCTACATAGTTCTAATTTAGCAATAAAACGCGCGCTGCTCTAACGTAAATTTCTCGATTCTGCGAAGGCCAGTTCCGTGGAATTCGAGTGGTGGGGAAAGAGGTCGTTCCCTGAATTGGTTTGTATCTCAGGAACGTTCGAGAATGCTGTGAAACGAATATAAGCTGTATAATTCAGTTTCTGTTATTGGATCGAAGAAACCAGACGTATCGCTGTTTGGATAGTTCTTTAGGGTGTAATTGTATTTTATTTATATACCTCAGATAAATGAAAGAATGGAGGAGTTATCGAAAGCGCAGTTTTTGAGGTAACGTAAAAAGCTTTACCCTTTCAGAGGAAGAACTAAGTTTACTCAGTATATGCCATCCAAGCCTGTTAATACGGTCTGAAAGTGTTTTGGTTGTGCGATGCAAGTAATGCTTATCCGCTGAAAGGGATTTTGTATACAGGTAAACAAGGTAATACTCGAGAAGTCAATCAAGGAGAACGAGTTGTCAAAGACCTGGCCAGCGATTATGAAGGATCTTGCCGAAATATAAACATGGACAGATTTTTCACAACTTTACCTTTGGCGGAGACTCTGTTATCTTGGAAACTTACTATCGTCGGTACATTGAAAAAAGATAAGACGTTTATACCTCAAGAAATGAAACCGTCAAGGTCTAGAGAAGTACTGTCAACTCTTTTTGGATTTCATGAAAAAGCTACTATCTGCTCGTACGTTCCAAAGAAAAACAAAGCTGTAATACTTCTTAGTACGATGCACTATGGTTATGAAATTTCTGATGCAGCTCACAAAAACAAGAAATGATTTTGTATTATAATCAAACAAAAGCTGGAGTTGACACCATGGATCAAATGTGTTCGAGGTACTCCACCCAATGGCGAACGTGTAGATGGCCGCTGGCTTTCTTTTTCAATATCCTCGACATTGCAGGTGTAGCTGCCTATGTCATCTATTATGAAAATAGCAGCATGCTTCGTAAGAAAACGAACAGACGAAGACTTTTCCTTCGACGATTGTCAGAAGAGTTAGCAATGCCGATGATCGAAGAGCGACCGCCGAATCAGCAAATAATGCGAAACCACTCTACTAAGGTCGCAGTCGAAAGTTTCTTTGAAAGGCCAATAGTAGAGGTGGTACTCAGAAATGACCAACGTCGAGACGCCACTGGGAGAAAAGCTGTTGTTGGATCTTGTTACATTTGTAACGAGCAGCCTATTCGCAAACGCCGAAAGACACGGAAATCCTGCGTTGAGTGCGATAAGCCCGTATGCGATCAGCATTCGGTGAACATTTCTAAATGTTTACATTGCAATAATTAATTTTTAATTTTTCTTAATTTTTTAATTAATTCTTAAAATATAATCATAATAATAATAATATTATTATTTTGCGACATGAAGTTAAAAAATGAAGGAATGAAATGAAAAAAAAAAAATTATATGAATTTTTTGCTTTTTACATAGTGAAATATAAGTAATAATTTGAACAAAAAAATTTAAAAATTTTGAATAAAATATCAATAAATAATTAAAAATGAACATAATTTGTTATAGTTAGCATATAGATACTTATTTACTCCTTTTAGATATAAAATAAAATTATGATCGTAATGTATTACACGAACTGCACCGAACTTCTATCGGGGTACCCGGGTACCCGGGTGGCTGAGACGTGTTCTTATTTTAAAATGTAACATTTATGAAGTTAGAAAACAATTTAAACTATGTATAATGGGCAATTCGCTAGATAATCGATTAAACCATGGGGATCCAAAAGGAATTTAGCCTATCTTTTTTAGAAAAAATATTATTCAACAAAATACACTGCGGTGGGTACCCGGGTACCCGGGTGGCAACACAAGGGTTAAGTTACTGTAAAAAATACATGAAAATTATTTTGTGTCCTCTGACGATTGTGTTATTGTCCTTACACGGTCAATAAGAATGCAATATTGTAACGGAATTATGTTGTCCTCTGACGATTATGTTTTTGTCCCTTCAGAGTCAAATAAGGCCATGTTGTAACGCCGAGGCCGAGCAAGTACGTTTATTATAGATGGAATACAAAATACAAGCTGAATATAGTATTGAGCTCTAAAAATATTATTGAACTCAAAATCATAAGTGTACGTTATTATATCCGGAAAGCCGAATCAGCATACGCCAACACAGTCGCTTGCGACATAGGCAGGTGTCGGGTTACCGGTGCTGGCCGCAGTGGCTGGGAAGCGAACTTATTGCATTGCATCATTCTTTCATTTCACAAACAAAAAGTGCAATTCATATATGTAAACAAAGTGCATTGCATAATTTTTTTATTTCAAAAACAAAAAGTGCAATTCATACGTGATAACTATTCCCCCCTCAAACTCATGACCATCCCGTGCATCCTTCAAGGTTTGTCTTCTTTTTATAATTTGCCAAACGATGATAAGGCCAATGCCAACAACACAGAGCAAGATGCCTGCTGCAAACCAAACCTTATATGATCTGGCCTCCAACTCGGCCATGAAAGTTTGAATGACGTGCAAATTGTGGTTATTCATCCACTTGAGTTGTGGTATGCTTAGTACTGGATCGTGGCTGATAATGTTGAGTAGAGGCGACCCTGCCACACCTAGCGATTTGTTTGAAAATTCGCGTTGTTATACCTATCTTGTACCGTTGATTGTGGCAAAAGAGGGAAAAGTGACGAGATGTGTCCCGTTTGTAGTAATCTCCGGACCATCGTCTGTGCTAACTTTCGCTTTGCTCTCGTTGATAATAATAATGCCGTCATCGACTTGTGTTATAAGCTTCAGGTGGCTTGGCTGGGTACAGCAGCAATGTTTGTGCACAGGTATCTTGGCGACATAGGTCGTCGTTACGCATTCATCATTTACCGCTAGTACGTCACGTCATCGTTGCATTCGGATGGTATAATCTTGAAGCTGTAGTCTGACGTGTTGGTGTGCCACCGAGAAGATGGTGATTTTCTTACAGATGAGCTTGACCCAATGATACGTTATTAATGTATTGACAATATTCTCGGACTGAAAGACTTTCATTTAGGCTAACTGTGGGAATTTGGAGAGGATGTTCATTCATTATTGATTTCAAATCATCATGGCCAAAAATATTGGGATTTTTTATAACCGCTTTAGCTAGTGTAATTGTGAGTGTCAAGTTCGATATTTGATAAATTATTCTATTTGTTGCTAATAGTGTTTCCTACAAATGCGGGGTGTCAACTGATTCACTTTTTTGTTGTTAATTATTTGGTTCACCGTATCAGTAAGTTTATCTGCGTTTGTGTATTAATAACTACCTGTTTATTGTTTGTATCAGTAAAATTGGATTTGGACCATCTTACTTTTTCAAAATCTGAGGCGTGCCTGCTATTATCTTGAGTGCTGAGCCCAAGAAGTCTAAGCTTCTGTCCATTCTGTGGTGCACTTTTAGTACGGACAATAAATTATAAATTTCAGATTGAAAATGATTGTGCGCTCAAACTATGAAAATGCTATTTTAGATTGGAAAGTTTTTACTTGAAAGCAGCCACTATTTAAGGGGTGACACTTTCAAAAGAAAAAATATTTTTATTTGCTTTTTCGATAGCTTATATTTCCATAAATATCCTGTGAAATCAGAAAGGTCGTATCTTGAATAGTTTTTGGATGACAGCGTTCTAAAGGTGAAAACATATACGACATTTTTCAAAATTGCTGACATTATAACTTAACGAGAAATTAAACGATCGACTTCAAATTTAAACTGAGTATTTTTGAATACATTTACTATACAATGACCTACGATCTTTTTGATTGGATGAAAATTGTCAATTTGGCATTACAAAACCGACCACTTTTTAAATAAAAAAAAACTAATTTTTTTTTTCAAAATTACGCCATTTTATTAATTTTTGATATTTTTCAAGGATCGTAGGTCATTGTATAGGGAATATCTTTAGGTTTAATAAACCTTTCAAATTTGTTTCAGCTACTCATTCGGCCGGAATCATGCCAGTTGGGGCACTTTTTTTTAGCATCTCCGAAGACAGCCCATAAATCCGTTATTTTTCATCATTTTTGTAAAATAAAAATCTTAAAATATACCTTATTACGTTCAAAGAAATATTCAATCCCGTACTTTCGAGATGAAATCGCCTAATTTTTCATCCGTCACACTGGTATATCCCCTTAAGGTTGTGTCCAATGAGAACAGAAGTTCCTAGGTCTGTTTGAATTGTTTCTTCTGTGCAAACGGGTGTTAACTTCTGTTCGAAAACTTTTTCGCCTACCTCAAGTACCCTGTTTTGTCTATTCGAGTTGGATCTTTCAATGTTGTCGTTTTGGGCTTTTGCAATTTATGCCCCTATTGCGGTTTTCAACCCGACTTAGTCGAATTGAAGTTAAGGCAATTCAACTTCAGATCAACCAAACTCTTTTTCGGTATTGCGAACTTCAACTAAGTTCAGTCGAAGTATGATTGGCGTTGCCAACCTAAGAAAGGGAAATTTGACAGATAGTGAAACAGCTAAAATTTTTTAAACGACATATTTAAACAATTGAATTCAGTTGTCGCTCGCGAAAAAGTGAATAAACATTAAAATAAATAAAAAATGGATATAAGTTTTGATTTAAATTACAATGACGAAAATATTGGGGGCAAAATTGATGTGCTATGTATGCGAAAAAGCCTTCGTGATCACTCAAATCTATTGGAGCTTCCAAATACAAAGTAAGCCATAGTTTTTTCACAATTGAGTGACTTTTTAATAATATTTGTTGCAGATTCATAAGTTATTTTCTTTTAAATAAAGAAGCATTTCGTTTCTTACTGAATGAGATGAAGGAACATTTCCCCAAACGTGTACGAGGAACTGCCAAACCTCCTATATTAAAATTATGCGCAACTCTGCGTTTCCTTGCTGACGGTGGTTATCAAAAATGCAGTGGAAATGATTTTAACATTGGTGTTAAAATATCATTGAACATGCTTACTTATCAGCAAAGCCGAAATTCTACTAAATATAAATATCTTTTTATATATTAACATACATACATACATATATACATAATGCATTTACATGCAATGCACATCTAATAATAATAAAAATGCATGGGACACAAATCATAAATTTACAGAAGAGATAACATTAAACACACACACACATGTATTAAATTGTACTCTCGAAAATAACCCCATGTCAAGCAGCAATAAACAATATGCTGCAATACGTACAAACATACACACATACAAATATATGTGTTATTTAAGTTATTTAAGATAGTTTTAAAATTTGTATATAAGCAAGAAAAATACGAAATAAAATCAGAATGAATACATTCTCCCTCGATATAAGACTATTCAATTCCCCCCACCAGTAGTAAGGATTATTAGAAACTATGTATATTCAGGTATTAACATTTGGTTCTTCGAGCCGGATCAAAATACAGGCAACAGAAAACAGGCCGGATAAAGAGTTCGGCCAAATTAAAAAGTCCTGTATTTACAAAACAGGCAATATACAAAAAGCCCTGTTCAAAATACAGGCAACAGAAAACAAAAATAATTGTAAGACGGGTGTATATTCCCGCATATTAGCAACATAAAATAACTTTTACTTAACATTTGGTCCTATCGAGTCTGAAAAAAGAGCTCAGCCAAATTTAAAAAAGCCCTGATATTATAAAAAATACAGGCAAATAAAATAAAGTAAGCCCTGTAATTAATATAAATACAAGCAAAATTAAATTGTAAGACGGGTGTATATTCCCGCATATTGACTAAATAAAAATAAAAATTGTAAGACGGGTGTATATTCCCGCATATTGCTTAAATATAAATATTTGTAAGCGATCGCATAAGCCGTTTTATCAGAGACTAAACGCAGTGATCTAACTGCTATCCAAGAGATATTCAGAGGCAAATCAAATACTTCCAACGATTTCTTTGAAGAAAAAACAAGCAGTTCATCAATAAATAGGAAAAGTGTTGCGGAAAAACTCTCAAAATGGGAATAAACAAGAAGAAAATTCCTGAAGCCCAAGCGGATTTTTCCGAAAAGGTGTTGTACACGTCCAACACTTTTCCAACAAAGCCATCATATAAAACAAATATTGAAGAAGTTGAAGCTAAACACCAAGATTTGGATCGAAAAACTTCCATATTCATGAGGAAAGTTGTTTAGACTTTTTATTCGTAGATATTCAAAAACTAAAAGGCAAATTAGATTTCAATGAAGAAATTGAAATCTTATTCGAAGAAATTTATGACGAATACTACGAAGAGCTTAAACATTTAAAGAAAAAGCTACAACAAGAAGAGCCTAAAATTTCTTATCGCCCTAACTTTGAAGAAAGAAAAATAAGAAAGAAAAAGAAAGAAAATTTTACAACGTGTTCAAAGTTATGGTACATGACAACGAGCAGATGAAGAATATAGAGAAAATGCTGCGCCTTCGTCAATGCTTAAAAGGCGAAGCTACACGAGTAATACAGCATTTTCAAATTTCGTCGAAAAATTATGAAGCTGCATGGAGTCTACTTATAAAAAAGTTTGACAATCAGCCAACTCTGTTCATCGTACCTAAATTATCTACAACTGCGACGAAACTAACTAATGCAGTGCAAAAGATTGAAGACGAAAAACTTATAAAAATTCCATTACTCCCTCTATGTTCTGTTGAGGAAAAAACAGCAGAAGTAATAGAGGAAAATAAAAAGGAAAATGAAGTGGAAGAACTTCGTAATCCTTCAAAAACTGAAGAAAGACTAATAACAATTCGATTACTCCCTCTATCTTCTGTTGAAGAAAAAACAACAGAAATAATAGAGGAAGATAAAAAGGAAAATGAAATTGAAGAAGAATTCTTTGAAGAATTACACAAACCTTCAAAAACTGAAGAAAAACAAACTCAATTGGTATCTCTTCCGGCAGGCTCACATTTTGAAGAAATGTGTGAAAGTGCAGTCCAGGATAAATCGATTGAAGGTGAGGACGAAGCTAAAGAAATGGACCACATTTTGGAACATTATGCTGAAGCGTATGAGAAAAGAGGAAATGCAAGTTTTGAACAAACCTACACAATTGCCGAAAAAGCGCAAAGATGTTTTAGTTGAGCCAAATCCGAATCTTATCAAAAAAGGAAAAGATTTCGTAAATTATAAAAAGCAGCCAAAAATTACAATTCGCAAAACTGTTAAAATGAAGAACCATGCGGATGATGATTGGAATGATTCTGCAACCACAAACAAAAGGAAAGGACCTCAACGTGGGACTAGAGGCAGGCGAAGCAGATGCACACCAACGAATGCAGCAAAATTCGGCACAAAACTCAAGGAATGGATACATCGATATTACAAGCGCAAACGGACTAAATTTAAGAAAGTTAAGTTTAAGTACCATACATATAAACATGCAACACATCTAATAATAATAAAAATGCATGGGGACACAAGTCATAAATTTACAGAACAGGTAACATTAAACACACACAAACACACACATGTATTAAATTGTACATTTCAAAATAACCCCATGTCAAGCAGCACTAAACAATGTGCTGCAATACATACAAACATACACACATACGCATATATTTAGTTATTTAAGATAGTTTTAAAAATTGTATATAAGCAAGAAAAATCTATATATATAAAAGAAAGTTGATGTTAGTTACACCATTTATAACTCAAGAACGGCTGAACAGATTTGGCTGAAAATTGGTGGAGAGGTAGCTTAGAACCAGGGTAAGGACATAGGATACCTTTTATCTCTTTATGTCAAAATTTAATACAACTCATAAATACAAAAATTATATTTCAAATCATAAGCATGTGTTCAAAATTCATGTTTGTAGGAATATTTCATTTCTTCAAAAAAAAAAATAATAAATAAATAAATAATAAAAACAACCTCATATATTATATATATATATAAGAAAGTTGTTGTTAGTTACACCATTTATAACTCAAGAACGGCTGAACCGATTTGGCTGAAAACATAATAAATTCAAAATTCATGATTGTAGGATTCCTTTGAATATATGCGTACCATTTTAAACAGATTCTTCTTCAAAAATAATACAATTGCTAAGTATTTGGAATAGTAGAAAAGAAACCAAATATGTACCAAATATACCACGTGCATCCCAAAATACTGATGTCATAACCTTTCCAGCCGCCTTTTTCGTCTTTCCTCGCCTGAGAACCGGTTGCTCATGTGCAGTTCACTAGAATGACTGAAGATTGGACTCCAGTGGGAAATGATGGAGCTATGTTTTTATCACCGACTCAAAAATTCGGCTTTATTTCGTAATTTTTTTTGGATTATGAATATGTGGGGCACCCGCTTTGCACAGAGCTTTCGCCTCTTTAAGCTTAGCAAATATCTTTTCATCGGTGGATTTCCCTGAGCCCAAATTCAACAGTATTTTCATCCAAAAAGCAATGATTTATTAACACACGAAATGCTCTATGATCCATTTTTTTGTAAACTAACACAAGTTGTTTCACAGAAATGCTATATCTTATTAACTAATAATTATAATCCAACTAATAGAAATCATATAGATGGTAGTGGTAGTATTATCTATGTATCAGTCACAGTGAAGCGTGGACGGGTCCTCTAGTAAGAAATAAAATCAGAATGAATAAATTCTCCCTCGATATAAGACTATTCAATTCCCCCCACCAGCGGTAAGGATTGTTAGAAACTATATTGAGGTATTAACAATTGGGTTGGCACAACCTACGATATTTTTAGTGATTAAAGAGGTTCTAAATATAATTGAACAACGTATTTGTGTCCAATGGATTAAAATTCAAATGACTGAGGAGGAGCAAAACGCTTCAAAAGTTTCATTTTCTTCAAAAAGTGCTTTCCCGGGAGTAGTTGGTTGCATCGACGGGACTCATGTTCGCATAATTTCACCAAGAAAAGAAGTGCAACATCTTTATCTTAACAGAAAAAGCTACTACAGTTTAAACGTGATGATTGTATGTATAAAATCCGAATTATATTAGAAACAAAATGGTATAATTTCTTAAAATTTTTAGCTTTGTGAATATAAAATGTCTATTCGGTATGTGGATGCTAGGCATGCAGGCGTAAATCATGACTCTTTTGTTTTCAATGTTAGCGATTTGAAAGTGCATTTACAGAACAACATACAGAATAACCCTTGGATCGTATTTATTGCTAAATAATTGGAGTAATGTAATTTCTTAGGTGACGCTGGCTATCTATTTTTAATGACGCATTATCGCTTGGCGGAAGCTTCTTCACCCCAAGCACGCTACAATACAGTACACTCAAAGGCCCGGAATATTGTGGAGCGGACAATTGGTGTACTCAAGAGTAGATTTTGATGCCTTTTATCTGTACGATTAACTCCACCAATTTTTCGAATTGCTTTTTGTTGTAACTTTATTTTTTCTAAAATATATAAAAAATATAATTTAAAATTAATTTAACATTAATGAAAATAGTTATTTTACCCGTTCTCCATTTTTCTTTAATATTTTTTTGTATTTTACTGCGCGAATGTTGAATTTCAACTGCTATTAAGCAGTCGAAGTTTATTTATATACTAGTCAACCCCACTTGTACAGTGTTGAAAACCGCAATACCAAAAAAAAGTTGAAGTTCGATAATACTTCAACCGCAATTTTTTTTGACGGATTGAGTTGAAGTTGGCAATACCGAATTTTTAAACTTCGACTGAAATGCAGTTGGGTTGAAAACCGTAACAGGGGCATTATTTTTGATGACCTGCCTATGTTCGCTGGACGCTGCATGTATTATGCCGATGGGTGTTTTGGTTTGTGACCGAATGTACAGATCGATTGTTGCTCTTAGTATCAACTCGACTGTATCGTCAGACTTTTTGTAGGCCAAACGCTCTGGCTATGTTTACGAGTACACTATGAAAGCGTTCCACTTGGCCATTTTAGCAACTGTGTACTGGTAGTACGTTCATAATGTCGACGTCGTACCCGTTTTTCAACAGGGTGATAGTTTCTGAATTAAAAGAAGCTTCGTTAACGCAGTAAATTGCCTTGGTCTGTGGGAATAAATTCAACAGCTGAATAATTGGCGGTTTTACATTCGTTATTGTGCGAGACGCCAGTGGCTGTACCACAGCGAATTTTGAGAATTTGTCAATGCAAGTAAGAAACATGTTTCTCCAGCGTTTAATGGAATCGGTGTCTCCCCAAGTATTTGTTTTTTGGGGTGCCTATCGTACTTCGCTTTAGCGCGTATCTTGTAATTTATTAATATTTCAAAGGTCCACTTCGTCAATTTTGAAAAATAATAATCATATTTTCTTGAGCGGATCTTTGCGCGCGGCTATGTTCGGAGGTGACAATTTCCACTTCTTCGTTTTTATCTGTAATGTCGACCACGATATTTTCGCAGTGCTGGAATTTTGTTGCCGGGAAATTTAGCACCAAATCATGTTGTATACTGGCTAGTGTTGGTAGATCGCAGTGTATTGCGTTTACTACGTATATTAGCAGAACCAGTGAAAAAAGTAAAATCGTGGCCCGAGTCAGCTGGCACGACCTATTTTATGGGCGCGCAATGTAACTGAACAGTGAAAAACGCTACTCCCTTCTCTCTTTGACGAGGGATGACGTGAGAATTCACGACATTTGGATTTTTGCCGCAGAAAAGGCGCAGCTGATTGCTCTCTCACAACGCAGGGTTGCCAATATCGATATACTGCAGTAATTATCAACTTTTATAATTCAATCTGTTCAATATGTTTGACATTTTTTTAAAATAACTCAAAATCAGAGTCGAATGCTATTATTTATAAATATATAAACTATTTTTAATAGTTGGTTTTCAGTTTTAATATTTTATATTGTAAAAAATTGTAATTGAAAACTCAAAACTATATATGCGTATTGGGCAATGGCAACATTGTTCAAATGGAAACAAACAAAGATGGCTGATTTCTGCGTTTTTAACACGTTTTTCACTGTGCACATATTTTGCCGATGAGGAAGGAAGGCAGTAACGTTTTTCACTGGTTCTGCTATATGTTAATGAATGGCCCTATTGTTTCAAATGAGGTGTTTTTGTCTGAGAAATTTATAAGGCATTTTTTGGCCGAAAAGTATGATAACTCGCTTCAATGGGAATTTTGATTCCTCAAGACCGATTTGATTTTTTAAACAGTGTAAGTAGTTTCTGTCGTTTCGATCGTATAGGTCAACGAATTTTTGCTGTGAATCGTTGCAGCGTATGACTGCATCTCGTTTTGTTGTGTTTAAATTTTGCCCTGATAGGGCATCCGCCACATAGTTTTCTTTGCGTAGTTTGTAGAACCATTTTGCGTTGTATTCATCAATGAATGCCTTCCATCGTTTGATTGCATTTGTGTTCCTATCTAAGACGGCAAAGGTAAGGGGCTGGTGATCAGTGAAAATATCTATTTCTCTTGCTCCATAGAGGTAATTTTGTAATTTACCTAGAGCCCAGACAATAGCTAAAAATTCTCGCTCATTCGTGGCGTAGTGTGTCTCGCTCTCAAATGGGTCTGCCTCCTTGGGACAGGACTGCACTAATGCCATCTATGGAGGCGTCAGTAGTTAGATCAAAGGGCTGTTTGAAATCTGGGTAGTTGAGTATGACATCTTCTGATGCCAGGATATTCCTCAGTCTGTCGAATGCACTACGTTGAGTTTCGCCCAATTCAATCGAGACCTTTTTGGACATATACATATGCTTGCTCACCGAACCATTTTTTCCTTTGAGAATGTCGTTTAAAAGCCGTGCTATAGGGGTTAATAAAATCCCTACAGCAACTAGCTAAACCAAGAAACGACTGCAGGCTGAACAGATTTTTCGGCTCATCGTATTCCAAAGAACTGCAACGAGTAATAAATTTTTGTTTATACTTAAGTACTGATCCGTTACTCTGTCTGATTCTGCCAGTTCAGTTCATGTACACGAAGCGAACTGTTTTCTTCAAATCAGCGATAGAGAACAACTTTGTATCACTAGCGATTGACTTATACCTGATTGGTTTATGAACGTTCGTTTCAGCAGAAAATACCCGAAGTGATGCATACTTATGCTTCAATGATTGATGTAGTCGGGCACTTCTGTTCTATTTCAAATACATATGCTTGTATGTACATGTATGTAAGTTAATGCTGCCCACCAATAATATCAACACGCACCTTTGCTGCTGGCAAAAGTTGAACTCCGTTTATTCAACAAATTTACTTAGTTTTTATAATCAAATTTTGCTTACTTACTAAAAACTTACATATGCACGAGTTCTTACTGGCTAGAACTTATTTCTATACATCAAATAATCATAACGTAAGCTAAAACCAGGGCGAACCTCAGTTTGGTTGTGAAACGGCTCACATTGCGGCGGCACGGTTTCCGCTTCGGTTTCCGCTTGTTATAGTGCCGACGAAATGTGTTTTTGTTATTGCAATTTTTGGAAATTAATTTTATTTGATTTAATTTTACTTGAGCAATGTAAAATATTGCTGAATTGGATTTTACTTACAAAATTGTCTGTATATTTTGTATATGTGCTAACTCCCCCTTTCTTAAGCATCAGCGTCTCGCTGATAAAATTTCATTTGCTACTGAAATCTGCGGATAATCTACTATTGGTGGAATAAAAAACGAATTCCTATTTTTTGGTTTTAGTATGATATACAAAGCTAATGATAGTGTTATTGCAACAAGAATTGCTACGAAGCTTGAGCTAACTGAAAGAATGTTTTTTGCTGTTATGCGTTCTAGCTTATTTACATTATTTAAATGAAGTTGATGTAAATAGTTTAGATCTAGTTTAATTTCATTTTCTGTTAGGTTATTCTGAAATATTGCGGGTAAGACCTGGAAGGAACTTGTTTGCCAGTTTGTGTAAGTAACGTTGTTCAAGGTTATAGTTTCATTAAAGAAGTTTATAAGAAATGTACCATTTAGTTTAAGAGATGTATTATTATAAGTAATATTTCCAATGAAATTTGAAAGAAATAATGTTCCTTCTTCGATTAACTCAATTATAGCTTTATTTTCGTATTGGTAATCGCATAGCGCTTTCTCTCCGCTAAGAATTTGTGCGATGCAGTGGGTTTTGTCCAGTTTTTGAAGTTGGTTTCTATTTCAATGCATTTCCCAACTATGCCGTATTTGTCATTTTGAGATATGAAAAGGTTAGTGAATTCTAAATAAACTCGCTTAAGGTGTTTTAAAGTTGAACGTATAATAATATTATTGAATATGGTATCTTCGGTTTGTGGTAGTGAAATTACATATAAAAGAAGTGAATCTCTGCGTATTTGAGTGCTTGTAGTTCATTTCTGAATGGTAGTGTCTCGGTTTGAGAAAGAACATTAGCGATATCTTCCTTATTTAAAATTTGGGAATGGACAATTCCTTGTTTTGCTAGCTGGGTTGCCATTATAATTTTCGCAATTTCATCTTTTACTATACCTAACCTATTATATAATGTCTGTTAGTTTCTTAAATGCGATTTATGAATCTTTCTATTATTTTTAGTAGTTATTGTTACGGTATTGTCTTTAGCGACAGTTTCTTTTATAAAAATAGGTTTAGTTTTACGCTTAATCTGTTTGTTCTTTTTAAATACAGTATCACCTGGTTCGTAATTCTTTATTTTTGATCTCTTTTTGTTATGATAACTTAACATATTTTTTTGATTTCTGGCTATTTCATTTCGGAGGTCAGAATTAACTATTTCTTTAAAGTTTGTTAGATCTTGGAAATTAATTCTCTGCGTTCTTCCAAAGAAAATGTCGGCTGGCTTTTTTTCGTAACTGAGTGTATAGTGTTATTGTATCTGTCAACTGCAATGTTGATGATTTCTTTAATAGAGCATTCAGAGTATTCCACTTGGAGGCATCTGGTTATTTCAACAATAGTGGAATGCACACGTTCTATTGCACCATTAACCTCACTCTTTTGGGGTGGTGCTAAATAGATCTCTATTCCTAATCCTTCTAAATAATTCAATGTTATTGGGCTTATAAAGCTGCCCTCGTTATCCATGACTAATGTCTTTGGTACAGTAAAATAGTGAAGAAGCTTTATCAGCTTATCCCTGATATGCAATACTGATTTATTCTTGATTCTAAAAAATTTCGCAAATTTAGAGAATTTGTCAACGCACGTAATAAACTTTTCACCGGATATTTCTATAATGTCTATATGCAGTATTTCTGGTCGGTATGAAGGTATGGGAGTTGCTTGTAACTTGGGTTTTTGTGGATGTCGGTCGTATTTATTACATCCACAAATTTCACATGACTCAGTATATTTTTTAATAAGTTTAGTCATCTGCGGGAAGTAATATCTTTCCAATATCTGGTCTTTATTTTCCTTACCGTTTCGATGAGCTCTTTTGTGTTCCTGTTCTATTATTTTAAATTTAACTTCCTCATCAGGGATATCAGTAACCACTTTCTGTGTTATCCTGATACGAAATTGTGAGAAATATTCTTGGTATACCTGCTGTAATAATGAAATATATTTTTCGTGGATTTTAATACCATTGATTATATTTGGGTTGAGAACGCTTTTTAAGATTTCAATTAGTTTTTCCTTATTGTAAGCTTCACATGTAATGCGGTGCCTGTGGTACCTTGGATGAGGTTCTTCGTGAATTATCTCCTCCTTTCCTTCTAAGAATACAATTTGATTTTTGAAAACATTTAATGGCGCTTCACAGTGAGGAATGAGTTTTGATCTATCCTCTTCTGCGCTATGTTGTGAATTTTCATCTGTGGATGTGAGCGTATTTATTTCTATTGGTAACCGTGATAACGCATCAGCGACTACGTTAGTTTTTCCCGGTTTATAAATGAGTTTATAATTATACTCTTCTATCCTTGCTTTCCACCTTTTGAGCTTGGTGTTGTTGTTACTGTTACTTAGTGCAAACGTCAGCGGCTGGTGATCGGTAAGGATTTTTATTTCCTTAGCTCCATATAAGTAGGTCCTTAACTTGTCGAGGGACCATACTATGGCGAGCATTTCTTTTTCAATTGTGGAGTAATTCTCCTCGGTTTTATTGAGTGATCTAGATATGTAAGTTATGGGTCTATCTTTACCGATTTCCCCTTGTGAAAGGACTGCCCCAATTGCTGTATTGGAAGCATCTGTCGTCAAAATAAATGGTTTATTGAAGTCTGGGAATACCAGGATTTCGGAAGACATAAGCAGATATTTTATATCATGAAATGATTTTAAGCAATCCTCTGTTAGCGAAATTTGTATTCTTTTAGATTGACTTGCTTTCACTTGCGCATTTTCGCCTCTAGTTAAATTTGTAAGTGGCTTCACAATTTTCGCAAAGTCTTTTATAAATCTCCTGTAATATGACGCTAAACCTAGGAAACCTTTTAATTCCTTAATATTAGCAGGTGCAGGAATCTTTTTAATAGCGGATATCTTTTCAGGATCTGGCAAAATACCTTCTCCTGTAACGATATGCCCTAAAAATTCCACTTTCGTCTTGAAAAATTTGGATTTTTCTAGATTGACCTTTAGATTTGCTTTACGCAAGAGCGCGAATACATCTTTAATATTGTTTAGATGTTCTTCTTTAGTTTTCCCTGTTATTATAATATCATCAATATAGACGTAGCAGGACTTCCCTATAAGAGGTTTGAGAACGTCATTGATCATTCTCTGAAAAATGGAAGGGGCATTTTTTAAGCCGAACGGCAACCTAGTAAATTCGTATTTACCATTGGCTGTTGAAAAAGCTGTCTTTTCTATGTCCTTTTCCTTCATCCTGATTTGGTGGAATCCGGATGTAAGGTCGAGTGTGGTAAAATAACTGCACTCGCCTAAGCTAGCAAGAGTGTTGTTTATATCAGGTATTGGGTAGGAGTCAGGTATCGTTACTGCATTTAGTCGTTTAAAATCGACGACAACTCTGTACTTCTTTTCCCCTGTCGGTCCTGATTTTTTCGGTACAATCCACAATGGTGAGTTATATGGGCTCTTTGAAGGCCTTATTACACCATTGTCCAGAAGTTCTGCTATCTGTCTTTCTACCTCACTCCGGAGGTTGGTTGGGTAAGGGTATGATTTTGTATAGATCGGCTCTTCACTTGTTGTTCTTATTTCTGCTAATACGGTTGTATTGATTGTCCCACTGTCAGAGACTGGTCCGAAAAGTTCCGAGTACTTATTTATTATTTCCCTAACCTCCTGTTCATGGGTCGTTTCTTGAATATTATTTATTTGTTTTGATACTTTTTGTTTTAATGGCAGTACCACATCCCCGAGGGTTAGCGTGTCATTTTTTCTGTTTATAATCGCTCCCTATGATGCCATCAAAGGACTTTAAATTAGGTAATATAAAGAAATCAATCTTATTTGTTATACCTATACTTTTAAAAAATGATCCACACAGTTTATGGGTTATTTTTACTGGACCCGCGGCTGATTGGACTTCAAAAGGACATCTAAGTTTACTGGAATTCCTTGAAAGTTTTTCACACACCAAATTTTTATTAGCTCCTGTATCTATAAGGAACTTTAAGGTACCCCCATTTTTTAAGGTGAGTTCTAGATGGGGTAAACTAGAGAGGCGTCTGTCATAAAATTTATTTCTTCGCACTCTCCACCTTCAGTAAATTCCTGGTCCTCTGTTTGAATATTAAATAATTTTGGGTGTTTCCTAGGAATATTTGAAGAACTGTTGGATGGCCTTACTAAAGGTATATTTACCGGTCGGTTCATATAATTTATTTTTTGTGAATGTATTGAAGGGTCTACCTCCATTTGATTTTTTTCGAACGAGTTTAATTCCCTTGGTACAAATACCTGTTTTTGGTTCATTTGGTTTCTTTGCGTTTGGCTTAAGCTACCTATATTCCTTGGGTAGATTGAATAGTTTCTTAGGTTAATGTTTTGTATTTCAAGACAGGAAGCGTATGCTTCGGGTAAGTTCTTGGGTCGTTGGATGACTAGCATCCTGGATAGTTCACCGTTTAGGCCTCTGATGAATACGTTTCTAGTAGCACGCTACTTGTTTCTCTGGAATAGTCCTGTCCCTTTATTTTATTGATTATCAAAGATAATTGGTGATTAATTCGAGCATAGAACTGCTCTACGCTAAAGTGCTTTTGAGATAAGGATCCTAGTTCGTGTTCTAGGGTCCTTAGTACAGTGACAAACAACTCTTGATTGTCCCCCAGTCGTCATCAAATATATTATATGATATTAAGGCCGTATCCGCAGGACCTTTCACTTTTTGCCTAATATGCCGTAAGATGGCTCTATAGAGTGGCTTCGTCCTTACCACCTCATAGTCCTGTAAAATAGATTCTACATTGTGGATCCAGGAGATAAATTGGATCGGGTCTCCTTCGAATGTCGGTAGGTTCTTTACACTATCAGGCAATCTGCTAATTTCGGCTAGGTCTGCCTCTGTCAGGTGAATAAGGTTATTTGGGTTAGCGCTTTCGCTGTGTGGGTTGATTCTAGCTTCTAATTGATTAATTCTATTGTTTAATATCTTAGCTTGCTCGATTTGCGCGTTTATAGCGCCTGTCAAGTGTGTGATAGCTTCTTGTACTTGTTCCATACTGAGGCTCACTAGTTTTTACAATTTTTTCTATTGCTAATTGTTATAATCTTGCTCTTATTACAATTTATTTTAAATTGCTCAATACATAAATTTGATTACAAAAAGGTGAATAACTTAATTTTAATTCTTACAACAGTATCGGGAGTATCAGCTTCTGCATCCTGATTTCGGGCGGTCCACTTGTTCCTTTTTGAGGTGTTTTATTCCGCTACTTGGGAGTGGATGACGTCACAGTTCAGGCTTTGATTGTTGTCTTGGTGGTTTTGCACTTTTGTCTACACAGTTGAATATGCTGCGAGAATAATTTTCTCAGTTGCACAGTTATTATTGTCGTATTAGAGTCACTTTGAGCACTTGGTGTTATGGCAGCTTTTCTACGTTGATTCCTTCTTGTTTAGGGGCAACAATAGTTTTTATTAATGCACAGTTTTGAGTCTCTTTGAGCACGTTTTTAGATAACAGCAGTTTTGTTAAGCTGCTTAGTTACTTACACGCGGATAACAGAAGTTTTATTAATGTGCGATAAGAGTTACTTTAAACACTTTGTTTAGATAACAGCAGTTTCCTAACGCTGTTTTTTTTCTGCTCGCAGGCAACAACAATTTTATCAATGCGCGATTTAGAGTTTTCTAACGCTGCTTTTTTCAACCGATATAGACAATTTAAATTTGAAGTCTCGGGCGCCAGTTAACGCTGCCCACCAATAATATCAACACGCACCTTTGCTGCTGGCAAAAATTGAACTCCGTTTATTCAACAAATTTACTTAGTTTTTATAATCAAATTTTGCTTACTTACTAAAAACTTACATATGTACGAGTTCTTACTGGCTAGAACTTATTTCTATACATCAAATAATCATAACGTAAGCTAAAACCAGGGCGAACCTCAGTTTGGTTGTGAAACGGCTCACATTGCGGCGGCACGGTTTCGCTCGTTCCTTGTTATAGTGCCGACGAAATGTGTTTTTGTTATTGCAATTTTTGGAAATTAATTTTATTTGATTTAATTTTACTTGAGCAATGCAAAATATTGCTGAATTGGATTTTACTTACAAAATTGTCTGTATATTTTGTATATGTGCTAACTTGTATGTACATATATATATACATATGTAATATGTATAATGGAAATTCCATCAAGTACATACATACAAGAAATGTATGTCTATATGTATGTATGTACGTACTCGATGGAATTTCCATTGTTTACGCATCAAAAATTTGTAACATGCGCACATATTCAAAACTGATACATTTTTTGCCACACAAGATTCAAATCAGTCCAGCAGAAAATTGTTGTTGTTTGCTATACTTATAGATTTACTCGTAGATTTACTTATAGTTTACCCAAAGTTTCACATCAATTCAAACAATCGTCGCAACGCTATGAACTGACATGATACGATTGAAACCAAGCCAGCCAAACGTTTGCACGATCGCGATTGCCGAAGAACAGATTGTTCGTGTTGCATCAGGTCAGTTGACGCTGGCAGATACACGAATTAATTAACAATGTTGTCTATGCTGAACTGAATTGATTTGATTGTGTTTTTTGGGCACGATTGTTTGTTCTAATTTTATCATACTTCCGGCATTTTTCAAGCCAAAAGGTAGACGGCAAAATTCATATTTTCCGCCGTTCACTGCGAATGACGTTTTATCGCGGTCTTGTTCCGCTAGATAAATTTGGTGATAACAGGATTTAAAATTTAGTCGTAAAAAATTTCGCCTTTCCTAGGTTCGCTAGGATCATTGGTATACTTGTCATTTGTTATCGGTCGGCTTTAGTTCGTTTAGTTAGCTTCTTAAAGTTGATTGCCAACTGTTTATTTCGATTTATATTGCTGTCAATGACTTTTTTGTCAACAACTCAGTCTGGGCCGTTGTATGGGGACTTTGACGGTCTAATGATACCATCTTTAACTGTTTGATTTCATTGTTTACAAAATCTGAAACTGCCATAGTGTAAGGGTTTGGAGTATTTGGGCTCGCTGTATATAGCGTGAATTGTAGTAATAACTGAGGTATTGAATGGCAACGCCTCCTTAGAGGTCGAAAACACTTTTATTATTTTCAGTATCATGCTTTTGAATTCATTTTTGATGGATGTATGTACTATTATGTCATCCACATCTGTGAAGTTTACACTGTCACAGTTTTGTTATTGTACCTAATAGTGTTGTTATGTAAGTTCAACGCTATTTCTGCTTGCCTTAATAATGCGAATCCTAAATTGCATCAAATGAGTTAAGTGTGTCTAGCACGAAGAATTTTCATAAGGCACTTACTAGTTACTTTGCTCGAACCATGTATCGAGCTTACGATAAAAGGGCTTTCGACAGGAATTACTTCTTGTAGCTCCTTTATGGGCTTAATGTAATTTTTTGCTGCCCCTGTGTCAATTATTATTTTTATATATTTTCCCACCCAGCTGTCGCTTGATATATGGCAGCCGGAAGCATTCTCTAAAAAATGTAATGAGTCATTGTCTCTATCGTCTTCGATTTCAACTACAGCGGCTTCCGCGGATTTTTGATATTATTCCGAATTTGGGGCGCTCTGAACAAAATTGTTCAATCGCTGCCGCCTGTTGCCCTATCTGACGTAGCGTACCTTTTTTTGACCTGTTCGCACCTAGTTTGGTGCTGGTAGCCTGCCTAAACTTAGAAGATGAGTCAACTTCCATTGGCTCTGGGACTTGCCCATAGTCTTGTTTTTTGTTCCTATCTATCCTGGTGCTTTTTGACAAAATGGGGGTTCATATTTACAGTTTATGCCTTGTTTCTCGAGCGGTCGATTTCTATTATTTCCCCGTGTCTGTTCTCTTTCTGCAATAGCTTTGGCGTAAGATGTCGAAAACATACTGAGTTCTATGCTCGATTCTGCTTCAGTGGCTAGCGTTAATGCAGACGCTAAATCTGTTGGCTGTTGGCCGGAATAGCCTCAAGCGACTTTTTCAAGCCAGAAATGAAGGCGAGGAGTGCATCTGCCCTGACCTCAACGGCGAGCAATGTAGCCTGTTCCGCCTCGTGTGACATTAAAATCTTGTTTGTAATTAGGGTCAACTTCCTTTCGACCTCGTCATAATATTCTATGAGGCTTAATTCCTCTTGCCTGACCATTTCGATGCCCTGCCTCAATAGTCGTAGCGAAGTTTTATCTTACTTTATTTCTGATGATTGTTACCGCTTGGTAATGCGTGCTGCTGCCGTTAAATGGTTTAAACAGCTCGTACGCATCTACGGCCGATCGCCTCCATGCCACGTACTCTTCAGATCCCCCGCTAAACTCGCACCTGATTTATGGATTTACCGAAATTCTTTAATAAACTTTCACTTGTGGCGCTTGAACGCACAAATTGTTAACTTTTGCGCTCATATCATTACGCTGCGCCTGGAATCTTTGTTCTTGCAGCGCCAATGCTTGGGTGGCAGCGATCTGCATTAGCTCTTGCACTGGATTAATATTCATGTCGCTTTGTATGTGGCTATCGCTAACTTCTACGTTCACCTGATAGTTGCTTTACTCTGTGTCCCACTATGTTTCACTGTGTAATTCTACTTTAATATTTTCAATTGCTTCTAACCAGCACCGAAATTGTTATGTAGTCGCGAAATATATATGAACCGCTTAAGTATGAAGCACGTATGTATGTATGTATATATTCTTTAATACTTTTATTTAGAATAACTTGATATAAACATATCAAGCGCCGTTTTTTTTGGTACGATTTAAAAAAAATTGTAATGAACTTACATATTACGAGACATTCCTAAACTAATAGGTAGATTTTCGTTAGTTGGGCGCCAGTTATGTTGTGTCCTCTGACGATTATGTTATTGTCCCTTACTGACAAAGTGCATTACATCATTCTTTCATTTCACAAACAAAAAGTGCAATTCTTACGTGTTAACTTGTATTCCATAAAAAATGTCAAACTTTACAATAAAATTGTGAGTTTCCAAATTGTAACACTAGTGTTGCCAAATACCGAAATATAAAAGTCAACCCTCATACAAACTTAATAAAAAAAACTATGAGTTTAATTCAACGTTTAATTGGGAAGTAAGATTCAATTACCTATCAATAACATTATCAGCTATAAAAATGCGCATTCTTACAAAAGAAGGGCTGTAATTTAAATCGTTAAAATTATTATTTCTAACAAAAAATGGTATTAGCTGTATTCTTTACAACGTAAGAACAACTTCATTTATTCTTAAATTTAATTGGATTTTATATCATAGGCTGGCTCTTGCCTTCGGATTTATTGTTGACATTTGTTTGTTGTATTTTGTTTATTAATACTCAAATTCTATAAGCTTTCCATAATTTTATTCTTAATTATTTTCTAATACATAAAAAAGATATTGAAAATAAATGGGTAATTTAAACGAAATATACCCTAAAACTGGAGTTACATAGTAACAATATTTTGCTCCCAGAATTATTGAGTAACGGAATATGGCGGTATATTATCGCTCTTCTTTAATTTTATTTTTGTATTAAGTACTCTCGTTGGACTTTTGTCTTTACACTTATCGCAATGAAAAGTTATTTCGGAATTATACTGATCGTCTTATTATAAGAAATTATATGTCCTGAGTTCATTTAGTAAGGCAAACATCTTTATAGACAATTTGTTCAAAACAGTACTTAGAGTATAAAAAACACAGGCGATTAGATGTAAATGGTTTATTTACATGTTGTTAAATAAACGTACATCTTGTTAAATACACTAAAGTGAAATTATTTAAAATGTATACATAGGAATTTTTGAATAGACTTTTAAGAAAAATATTTTAGTTATAGATGTCACAATATAACACTTTTATATGATTTTTATGAATTTAGTTACGATATTAAGCTTAATATAAAATTTATTTTTTTAATTTTTTTCTTTATTAAATATAAATTTTGTTAAATCTTCTCGGTAGAGCAAATTTGCTTCTCGATGATTACATTTTTCTTCAACCTGCTTCAAATTGGTCCATTTCCACAGCAATCGTCTTTGGTAACTATTTCTAAATGAAGCGTACAAAGTATTTAACATATCATTTGGCATACAATTTTTGTAAAACGATGTTTTCGTTTGCTTATTGAAATAATACAGTTTATGAGTTGAATGGGACATACTTGAGAAAAAATTGTGAAAAATTTCGCAAAACAACATAATGCCCCCGGGAACAAAAAACTTGTTTTCAGATGACAAAGTTAAGCCTAGGCGGGTTGAATTGTCTTTCAAAACATGTGACCTCATATCATTAAAAAAATTGTTTAAATATTTTAATTCATATAAACATTTGCTGCGAATAGGACTACAATTGCCATCTTTGAATGGCTTATTAAGACTAAGAGAGTATTTTTGGCATAACCGAGAACGTTCTGAAAGTTTTAAACGTCGTATATCTATTCCTCCAAGCATTATCGCGTCTATAATGTGTAAAGCGCATATTCTGGTTTGAGTTCTACCTTCACCAGTATACTCGTAAACAATTTCGCCATAAAATATTGATTTCGGTGATATGTCAAATATATATTCTACGGGTTCCCATTTTTTGCTGTCACTATATCGTAGTAAACAACCCTTAGATTTACATAAAAACATACTACAAGCATTAATACTAGTTTCGGCCCGTCCAACTGGGACAAAATACCAGTCATATATACTGTTAATATTGTTTTGGATGCATTCCGTTGTATGTAATTCTGTAGGCAAAGAATTAAAAAATAACTTATCATTCCAATCACCTAGAATTTCTTCTAGAAATTTCTCTTGGGTTTTAGACTCTGGGGCTTGTCGAAGCTTATCTGGAAGTCCCCACAGTTCAAGACAACGTTTTCTTATTTCCGACTGTCTAGTTTCCTTAAGTTGGGTGTTTCTGCAATATGCTGCAATTTTTTTCAAACCTAAAATTTGGTTTTGTCCAATGTCATTATTACTTTTAACAATATAATCTAAGAAAGTTTGATCAGACACAATGTGTTGTTGGTTGACAATTTCTAAAACATCTTCTTTACCTAAGTTTAAAATATCATTGACGTGATCCAAGTACTTACAAACATAATCAGTATTTGGTTTCTTCCATTTACAAACTAAATATCGCTCTGAATTCGCCGGTCTACTACTATTAGGTTTCAATATAGATATCTGATCAAAACATTTATACATTAAAAATATCAGTCCTATACTAAATGGCGTGAATAAATCAAATAATTTGCAAAGAAAACTGCCGTTAACTCGAAGGATTTTTAGTGCCATCAAACATTGACACAAATAAAGTTGCTTAGAAAGTATTTCTTGGATATTTTCTTGACCCTCAACTGAAAACCCTCCATCTGCCATAACGAAATGAACACCGGATTCACAATGCTTTAGCACGTAATCTGCAAAAGAGTCTTGATTGTCTTTAAAATATATATTTCCGTCTTTTCTGACTCCGTAGTAAGTGTCAAAGGATTCTGGTGAACCGGCAAAAAATTTATCTAATTTGAAGTCATTAGGGCCACGTAAAGTAAATCCAAATCCTTTTGCTTCCCAAGATTTCCTGTAAAGTATGTATTCTGAGAAACCACCGGGTCCTGTTAAATATATAAAAAATATATAATTTATCATGAGTCAGTGTTGACAGCTTTTAATTAGGATCGTGTTTTAATACTATTGTGAAACGACTAACATAATTCTATGCATCCATATTTAAATATTTATCGAATAGAACCATAGGGTGGTTTTCAAAATAAGCCTAAAAAACGAAGCATACTTCTCAGTTTTCTCTACTTACATACCTTTATTTGTTTACATTTGAATTCTTGATAGCGATTCTTGGAAAGTTTTATACAATTAAATATTTATCATAAATATATTTTCTCTATTAAACTTTGTGTATGGGAGCTAATCGAAGCATTGACCAATTGACTATTGTTAGGAACCGATTTTCCCTGAATTTTAGTTATATATCTCACACATTGACCGATATTTGCGGTAAAAAGTGACCTATAGATACTGATGTCCAAATTTCCCTACCTGGAAATGGAATTTTAATTATGTGATATGGGAAGTGGGCGTGGTTGTAGTTCGATTTACTTCTTTTTCGTACTGTAATATAGTATAACTCACCCGGAAAATTTGTATATTAAGTATATGGGGGCTAGTGGAATTATTGACCCGATTCAACCATTCTTCGACATTCATACACACTATTATCAAGACAGGATTCTCTCCAAGTTTGAATTATTTATCTTAATTTACGGCTTAGTTATGTCATTTTATAAGTTTTCGGTTAATGACATTGGGGATGTTCGAGTTTCAATCACTGCAGCAGTATCGCAAGGCATCATATTCGACGCAAAAATGTTGCAATATAAGTATCAGCTAAGTATCTGCAGAAAAACAAAACTGTCGCAATATGTTGATGTTTATGTGTCAGTGATCTACCTACAATACCAAACTTTTTATGGTGCCAAGAGATATGTCTACTAAGTTTCACCAAGATAACTAAAGTATCGCTCAAGTCAACTTGAATCGTCTTCTAAACCATAGTATACATGTATATAACACATTATTTATCTCCAATAGTTTTAGGTGATACTTACAACCGTTAGGTGGACGGACAGAAATACAGTCAGCCGGATTTCAACTCGTCTCGTCATCCTTATTATTTATCTAAATAACCCTTTATCTATCTCCATTAGTGTAAGGTGATACATAGAAGTATTAGGTGAACAAAACTATTCTACTCAGTATTAACATGTTGCAAGAGTATAAAAATAGTCCAATTGCTAGATTACACGTAAACACTTTTGGAAAGTTTTAAAATAAGCTTAATTTATGCGTTTATAACGAAAAAGGTTAAATGAAACGACTTAAAAAATGTGTCGTAAAAACACATTTGCATGCACTCTTAATTTTTGAAAATAAATATATTTTTCACTGAAAGTTCATACAAAAAAGATTCAAACTGATTGGATGCTAAAGTTTTCCAAATTTTTTTGTGTTAATTTATCCTAGAAGTAACTTAAAATATTAAATTTAAAATGCTATAAACTTTTAGAGTTCTTTATTGTAAGTAGGGATGTTATGAATCAGTTTCGTATTTAAAAACTTACTTTAAACTTCAACCATATTTTAATTTGAGTTATTTCACATACTCCTGCTATGAACTAAGAGAGATATTTCATATTTCCACAGATTAGGATATGGATGAATGAACCTCTTGGTTTTACACCCATCTCCTGTTTGTGAGGACACCCATATCAACATACCGACTTTGCATTCAAAACCAATCCCTTCCGGTTGACTCGTGGGAAAGATTCAAGAAAAAAACAACAACATCTAACACCCAGGCAACTAAAGCTTTGACGGGGAAGTGAAGGAACTCTGCTTGAAAAACCAAGACAGCCAACAAAGCTGAATAGTTGAGCATCAACAAGGAACTTCAGCGGCGTGCCCAGAGACAGCCTGCAGGTGGCCGTCATAGGCGGCAATTCTCCCTTGCCACGCACCATACAGGAGAGATGGATGGAGACCGACGTAAGATTACAGAGCTTAGTTTTAAGTTACGTACTCGACAATCCGGCGGTCCCCATCCGGAGTTTGACTTCTCAGAAACCCTTAGAGGCTACAAGGTCATCAGAGCGCGAACCAGGCCTCACTGGCTGTTCTTTCGGGTAAAATTGCTAAATTAAGCTACTCTTTCGTACCGTCAAGCATATCCTAAGGAGACTTCGTGCGCGTATTTGGCTACCGCTCTAGAGAAGCCAAGCGAAAAGCTCCTAGTGTTTCAACCCTCTTATATGAGACGCATCGACATCAGTTTGATCCAAGAGCTCTGGGTGAAAGAGAACGCAACCAAGGGCCTACACAGCGGTACATACAACATATTTTACAAATAAAATGAAGGGAAACTAAAGGCATTTTGATTAAAAAAAGGAATGAGAGCATTTCTTTGTATATAGAACAGCAGATACCAAGATGATGAGGGTGCATCCCAAAAGACTGATGTCGTAACCTTTCCAGCCGACTATTCGTCTTTCCACGCCTGGGAACCAGTTCATCATGTGCATTCCACTAGAATCACTGTCGATTGGACTTCAGTAGGAAATGATGGAGATATGTTTCTATTGTCACACACCGATTCAAAAATTCGGTTTTATTACGATTAAAGAGCACTGAAATACTTCACAGAATCAGAATTATTTGTTGTCTTTGTTGGATTATGAACTTGCGAGGCACCCACTTTGCACAGACCTTTCGCCTCTTTAAGCTTAGCAAACATCTTTTCATCAGTGGATTTCCCTGAGCCCAAATTCAAAATGCAATGCTTTATTAACACACGAAATGCTTTATGATCCATTTTTTTTATAAACTAATACAAGTTGCTGAAGAAGTCGCACGATAGGGAGTCGCCTTGTCTGAAACATCGTTTGGTATCGAACGGCTCGGAGAAGTCCTTCCCGATCCTGACGGAGCTTTTGGTGCTGCTCAACGTCAGTTTGAACAGCCGTATTAGTTTTGCGGGGATACCAAATTCAGACATCGCGGCATAGAGGCAGCTCCTTTTCGTGCTGTCGAAAGCAGCTTTGAAATCGAGAATAGGTGGTGCGTGTCGATTCTCTTTTCACGGGTCTTTTCCAAGATTTGGTGCATAGTGAATATCTGGTCGGTTGTTGATTTACCAGGTCTAAAGCCACACTAATAAGGTCCAATCAGTTTGTTGACAGTGGGCTTTAATCTTTCACACAATACGCTCGATAGAACCTTGTATGCGATGTTGAGGAGGCTTATCCCACGGATGGCGCAGATTGTGGGGTCACCTTTTTTAAGGATTGGGCATAGCACACTTAAATTCCAATCACTGGGCATGCTTTCGTCCGACTATATTTTGCAAAGAAGCTGATACATGCTCCTTATCTGTTCTTCGCCGCCGTGTTTAAATAGCTCGGCCGGCAATTCGTCGGCCCCTGCCGCTTTGTTGTTCTTTAGGCGGGCAATTGCTATTCGAACCTCTTCATGGTCGGGCAATGGAACGTCTGCTCCATCGTCATCTTTTGGGGAATCGGGTTCGCCTTCTCCTGACATTGTACGTTCACTGCCATTCAGCAGGCTGGAGAAGTGTTCCCTCCATAATTTAAGTATGCTTTGGGCATCGGTGACTAGATCACCTTTGGGGGTTCTACAAGAGTATGCTCCGGTATTGACACCTTCTGTAAGTCGCCGCATCTTTTCGTAGAATTTTCGAGCATTACCCCTGTCGGCCCGCCTATCAAGCTCTTCGTACTCACGCATTTCGGCCTCTTTCTTTTTCTGTCTACAAATGCGTCTCGCTTCCCTCTTCAACTCTCGGTATCTATCCCATCCCGCACGTGTTGTGGTCGATCGGAACGTTGCGAGGTAGGCAGCCTGTTTTCTCTCCGCTGCGTCACTGCACTCCTCGTCATACCAGCTGTTCTTTTGCACTTTCCGAAAACCAATGGTTTCGGTTGCTGCTGTCCTTTATACCGAGTTGTTGGCGAGTGCTCTCAGAGGGCAGGAGTGCAAGCCGAGTAGAAAATCGTTCGGCTGTCTGTTTTGATTGCAGCTTCTCGACGTCGAACCTTCCTTGCGTTTGTTGGCGTGCGTTTTTTGCTGCACAGAGGCGGGTGCGAATCTTGGCTGCAACAATATAGTGGTCCGAGTCGATGTTAGGACCTCGGAGCGCACGCACATCTAAAACACTGGAGACGTGTCTTCCGTCTATCACAACATGATCGATCTGGTTGGTGGTTTTTCGATCCGGAGACTGCTAGGTAGATTGATGAATCTTCTTTTGCTGGAATCTAGTACTACAGATAACCATATTTCGGGCCCCGGCGAAGTCGATCAGCCTCAACCCATTTGGGGATGTTTCCTCGTGGGGGCTGAATTTACCGACCGTAGTGCCAAAGATACCTTCTTTGCCCACCCTGGCGTTAAAGTCGCCAAGCACGATTTTGATATCGTGGCGGGGGCATCTCTTATAAATGCGCTCCAAGCTCTTATAAAAGGCATCTTTGGTCACATCGTCCTTCTCTTCCGTCGGGGCGTGGGCGCAAATCAGCGATATGTTAAAGAACCTCGCTTTGATGCGGATTGTGGCTAAACGTTCATTCATAGGAGTGAATGATAGTACTCGGCGACGGAGTCTCTCTCTCACCACGAATCCAACACCAAACTTGCGCTCCTTTATATGGCCACTGTAGTAAATGCCACAAGGACCTACTTATCTCTGTCCTTGTCCCGTCCATCGCATTTCTTGGACGGCGGTGATGTCAGCCTTTATTTTTACGAGGACATCAACCAGCTGGGCAGCGGCACCTTCCCAATTAAGGGACCGGACATTCCAGGTGCATGCCCTCAAATCATAGTCCTTAATTCGTTTGCCATGGTCGTCATCAAAAGGGAGGTCACTTATCCGAGGCTTGTTGTTTCCTTTCATTGGGGGTGTTTTTTTACGTGGCGGGTCCCAAACACAGCGCACAACCCTAAGTAGGGAGTATTTCGCCTTCTCACTTTAGCTCGCCTTCAAACGGATGTTCTTAGGCTACCCAGAGGATACTTGGTCAAAGACCGGAAGTCGTGAGCTGCTTGAGTCATATGTAAAAGAATCGTTTCTGGCCACTCCCAAGTGAATGGCGATCAGAGAACTTTCCTTACTTTGCGTGAATTTTTACACATGACTCTATCCAGAACTTAATCGAGCAGGTACAATCTTTTAGAAGAGTGTACAGCTGCTGGCGTATGCCGATGATATTGATATCATCGGCCTCAACACCCGCGCCGTTAGTTCTGCTTTCTCCAGACTTAGCAAGGAAGCAACGCAATAGGTCTGGCAGTGAACGAGGGCAAGACGAAATATCTCCTGTCATCAAACAAACAGTCGTCGCACTCGCGACTTGGCTCCCACGTCACTGTTGACAGTCATAACTTTGAAGTTGTAGATAATTTCGTCTATCTTGCAACTAGCGGAAACACCACCAACAATGTCAGCCTGGAAATCCAACGCAGTATTACTCTTGCCAACAGATGCTACTTTGGACTGGGTAGGCAATTGAAAAGTAAAGTTCTCGACGAACAAAAACCAAACTCTATAAGTCGCTCATAATTCCCGTCCTGCTATATGGTGCAGAGGCTTGGACGATGACAACAACCGAAGAGTCGACCTTAAGAGTTTTCGACTGAAAGGTTCTGCGAAAGATTTATGGTCCTTTGCGCATTGGCCACGGCCAATATCGCATTCGATGGAACGATGAGCTGTACGAGATATACGACGACAGTGGCATAGTTCAGCGAATTAAAAGACAGCGGCTACGCTGGCTAGGTCATGTTGTCCAGCTCTGAAAGTACTGAAGTTGTCAAAAAAGTCTTGCGGTATTTTTATTGAATCAATTCGTGTGGCACCCATAAATCGAGCTTCTTGGTGACTCCAAGCTTTTTTAAATGGTTTATAACGGTTTGATGACAACTATGCCGGTCTCTTTCGACCAATTCAGCGATTTTATCGCAATTTTCGACGACAGGCCTTCCGGAGCGTGGCGCATCTTCGACCACCTCTACACCAGAACGAAAACGTTGAAACCATCGTTGTGCGGTGGAAATGGAAACTGTATCGGGTCCATAAACTAATATAATAGGTTGTCAAAAAAGTCTTGTGGCATTTTCGCTAGTTGGCGCTGAAAGCGCGTAGTTCTAGCTTTATTCGTCGCATCGGGTCATGCTATACCTTTGTGGAAAGCTCATTTCATGCGCTAACACGTTTCTTTTAAGTCGTTCGTGAGTTATAGCGTCGCAAACATGGAGCAAAATTAAGAGAAAATACGGCATATTTTACATTACTACTACGATAAAGGCAAAAATGCATCTCAAGCCGCCAATAAAATTTGTGCAGTTTATGGACCCGATACAGTTTCCATTTCCACCGCACAATGATGGTTTCAACGTTTTTGTTCTGGTGTAGAGGTGGTCGAAGATGCGCCACGCTCCGGAAGGCCTGTCGTCGAAAATTACGATAAAATCGCTTAATTGGTCGAAAGAGACCGGCACAGTAGCAGCCGTAGCATCGGTCAAGAGCTGCGCATAAGTTATCAAACCGTTATAAACCATTTGATGAAGCTTGGAGTCACTTAGAAGCTCGATGTATGGGTGCCACACGAATTGACGCAAAAAAAACATCTTTGACCGTATCGACGCATGCGAATCGCGATGAAAAGTGGGTCACTTACGATAAGGTAAGGCGCAAACGGTCGTGGTCGAAAAGCGGTGAAGCGGCCCAGACGGTGGCCAAGCCTGGATTGACGGCCAGGAAGGTTCTTCTGTGTGTTTGGTGGGATTGGCAGGGAATAATCCACTATGAGCTGCTCCCCTATGGCCAAACGCTCAATTCGGACCTGTACTGGCAACAACTGGACCGCTTGAAGGCAGCACTCATGCAGAAGAGGCCATCTTTGATCAACAGAGGCCGAATTGTCTTCCATCAGGACAACGCCAGGCCACACACATCTTTAGTGACGCGCCAGAAGCTCCGGGAGCTCAGATGGGAGGTTCTTTTGCATCCACCGTATAGTCCGGATCTCGCACCAAGTGATTACCACCTGTTTCTGTCCATGGCGAATGCGCTTGGTAGTCTGAAGTTGGCCACAAGAGAGTCCTGTGAAAATTGGATCTCCGAGTTTTTTGCCAATAGGGAAGCGAGCTTCTATGAGAGGGGCATTATGAAGTTGGCATCTCGTTGGGAACGCGTCATCGAACAAAACGGCGTATATTTAACTTGAATCGCATTATTGTAACCAATTTTATGAACAATTGAAAATTCAATAAAAAATACCGCAAGACTTTTTTGACAACCTAATACAAAAATGAAACGCATTTTTTGTATGTCCACGCATTATGCCCGAACCAGAGCACGGATTGAAGTGAAAATTTGCACGGGTATTCCTTTAGTCCTGGAGAAGGTGCTAACGCACCTTTGTCTTTTTTGCAAAATCACCCTCGATTTCGCAATTTATGTCTATATTTATAACTCAAGAACGGCTGTACCGATTTGGTTGAAATTTGGTGATGAGGTACTTTGGAACCTCTGGACGGGCATTAGGCTACTTTCTATCGTTTTATGTTAAAAGTCATAACAATTCATAAATAAAAAAAGTTATATTTCAAAACATAAGCATGTGTTCAATATTCATATAAGAACCATTTAAACATTTTTTCTTCAAAAATAAAAAATTAAATCACACACATACTGCCAGGGAACAGTGGTTTTTGTTTACATACACATATACTTATATGAATTATAGTGATAGTTGTAAATGAATAAGAAAAGGTTGAATCATAATTTGAGATGAGTGAATGATAGCTGACAAATATTCCTGAAGTTTTGCACAGAACAATGCAAAACTTAAAAGGAACGATGAAGTCTGTGATTTTGTAACTGTAGTATCTGGGTTGTAGCCGTCGATTTTGCAATTACATTCGATAATGTTGGACAAAACATTACCATGTGATTAGATATAGGGCGTGAGACTCGCCCTCTTCTGCTCTACTCCTACACTGTTATTCACTATAACAAGAAGCATATACGATGCAGATGCATAGACTATGAAGATGTTGTTACATCATATACAAGGTCTGTCGCAAAAGAAACAGGACTGTTAAAAAAAAACAACAAAAAATTAATATTTTTCAAAAGTTATATTTTTTTATTCAAAGTAGTTTCCTTGTGCTTCGATACAGCGTTTAGCCCGATCAATTAGCATTTCAAATGAGTGTTTAAGGTCATTTTTCGGAATGCTCTTGAGAATATTGGTCGTCGCCTTTTGGATAGCTGAAATGTCCTGAAACCAGTCCTTTCATGGGCAAATGAAGTTTTTCAAATAGGTAAAAATCACAGGGTGCCAGATCACGTTATTGTGGTAAAGCACGACGAATGCGTGACAAAAGACGCTTCATAATCAACAAGGTAAAACACAGCATTAATTGCTTGGCCAGGTGGGACGAACTCTAGGTGTACAATAGGCGCGGGTTTAGCAATTAATTAATAATAGAGGTAAGTCCGCATTAATTTTCCGAAGCTCCGTAAGTTTTTCAGTTTGGGAAGAATTCCCGGACCTTATGCTAACAACAGAAAGGGTTAGTCTATACCCGGGGTGGCTGAAGTACTGCTTTGTGCGTTGCGTCTAAAAAAAACCCTGGTCGAACCAATACCCGGGGTGACTAAAGTACTTTCGCGTAGTTCTTCTTCTTCTTTCTCTATTATTTTTCTTTACTGACGTATAATATAATATATATAGCGCGCCAGTCATTTCTTCTTTTTGCAAGGTGGCGCCAATTGGAGATTCCAAGCCAAGCCAGGTCCTTCTTCACCTGGTCCTTCCAACGGAGTGGAGGTCTTCCTCTTCTCTGCTTACCCCGGCAGTACCCGCCGTCGAATACTTTCAGAGCATTCACAGAGTTTTGTTTTTGTTCAATCAGAGAAGTTTTACTTCTCAATTACCTATTTAATCCGAAGTAGCACCTGTTGGCAAAAGTTATTCTGTATTGGATATCGAGGTTGACATTGTTGTTTCTGTTAATACTACGACTTCAAAGTTATGACTGTCAACAGTGACGAGGGGCCCTAGTCGCAAATGCGAAGACTGTTTGTTTGATGACAGGAGATATTTCGTCTTGTTCACAACCAGACCCATTTGGTTCGCTGCCTTATCCATTCTGGAGAAAGCATAACTAACGGCCAATGATATCAATATCATCATCTCTTGTAGAAGATAGTATATTGTGTTTAGTTCTGCAGCTCGAATTATTTTCTCTAGAAGTAGGTTGAAAAAGTCAAACGAAAGGGGGTCGTCTTGTCTGAAACCTCGTTTGGTATCGAACGCATCGGAGAGTTCCTTCCCAATCCTGACGGAGCTTTTGTTGTTGCCCAATGGCAGTTTACACAGCCGTATTAGGTTGGCGGGGATACCAAATTCAGGCATAGAGGCGAAAAAAACTTGACATTCCAGTGGCGGTAATTTTTGCGATATACAGCTGCAAAAATCATTTTTTTTTTTTGGTGAATTTGACATTTATAGAAGCTAGTTAAAATTTTGACACTTATAAATGTGATTATAGATATGAATTCACGGGGAAACGATTTCAAAAAAAAAAAGTTCTTTACAAAATAAGTAAGTTATGACATATGATATTTATTCGTAACTATGCATTTATTTATGGTTTTATTTATTCCATCCAATACAGCAAATATACTTTTAACAGGAAAGTTCTTGTCTCCTTAATTTTCCTTATTTAAGTAAGAAGTAAAAAATAATATTGACAGATCGAAATGTACAAATTAAGCTGATGAGCAGCAACAAGTCCCAATATTAGATGTAAGTCGGTAAGTGCCGGAGCTAGTACTTCATTGTTAAACTTTTAACTTCAAGATACAGACTGAACTTAAAAATATTATTGAACTGTAATTGAACCTAAAATCAATAATGTCTTCTTTTTATGACTTGCCAAACGATGATAAAGCCAATGCCAACAACACAGAGCATGATGCCTGCTGCAAATCAAACGTTATGTGTTCCGGCGGTCTCCAACTCATCCTTGAAGTTTTGAAAGACGCGCAAAACGTAGTGATTCATCCTCTGCAGTTGGGACATGCTTAGTACTGGATCGTGGCTGATGATGTTGAGTAGAAGCGACCCGGCTAAGCCTGGCGATCTGTTTCACATCTCGCGTCGATTTATATACCTGGTGCCGTTGATTGTTGCAAAAGAGAGAAAAGTGACGAGATGTGTCCCGTTTGTGGTTATCTCCGGACCATCGTCTGTGCTATCTTTCGCTTTCCTCTCGTTGATAATAATGATGCCGTCATCGACTTGTGTTACAGACTATAGGTGGCTTGGCTGGGTGCAACAGAGGGCTGTGTCTCCGGCGTGCAATGTTCGTGCGCACACCTGTCTTGCGCTACTAGTTTATATACGGCGACACAGGTCATCGTTACGCATTCATTTACCGCTAGTACGTCACGTCATCGTTGCATTCGGCTATGGTATCATCTTGAAGCTGTAGTCTGACGTGTTGGTGTGCCACCGGGAATATGGTGATTTTCTTACACCATATTTTTCGCACACCTGTCTTGCGCTACTAGTTTATATACGGCGACACAGGTCATCGTTACGCATTCATTTACCGCTAGTACGTCACGTCATCGTTGCATTCGGCTATGGTATCATCTTGAAGCTGTAGTCTGACGTGTTGGTGTGCCACCGGGAATATGGTGATTTTCTTACAGATGAGCTTAAGCCAATTATACGTTATTAATGTATGGACAATGTTCTCGGACCGGAAGACCTTTTGTTAGGCTAACTATGGGAATTTGGACAGGATGATCACTCATTATTAATTTCAAATCACCATGGCCAAAAATAGTGGGATTTTTTATAACCGCTTTAGCTAGTGTAATGGTGAGTATCAAGGTCGATATTTGATTTATTAATATTCTATTTCTTGCTAATAGTATTTCATACAAATGCGGTGTGTTAACCGATTCACTTTATTATTGTTAATTATTTCGTTCACCCTGTCGGTAAGTTTAATAATTTGTGTCTGCGTTTGTGTATTAATAACCACCTGTCTATTGTTTGCATCAATTAAATTGGATTTGGACCATCTTACTTTTTCAAAATCTGAGGCGTGCCTGCTTGAGTGCTGAACCCAAGAAGTCTAAGCTTTTTGCCATTCTGTGGTGCACTTTCAGTTCGGACAATAAATTTCTAATATGTTCTGTATCCACGTATAGCAGTTTGCGCATGTGCGACTGATGGAATAATTTGGTTAATTTTGCTGTTTCGTCTGCTATGTTGGCAAGGTCTGTTAAACTGATTGAGTGTCTTAAATAATCACGTTTGTGTGGGAGTAGTCGATAATCTGACCATGTACTACCCCTAATACTAATAGGATTACAAATCCAATTCTGTAAAAATAAATTAAACGAAGAATGAAAATTGTCGTGCGGATTGTCTGGAAAAAAATAGGGCTGAGTCGGTTTAAAACAATTTTGAATTCTTTAAAAACTTTTAAGGAGCCTACTTCTGCGTCGATGCAGCGCTGTCAGCGCTGTCAGCGCTGTTTCCAAGCATTGAAGGCGTCACGAAATGCATTATCCGAAATAGTTTTGGGAGCCGAGGTGCATGCTGCTTGGATCCCCTCTGTTGTCTCAAAATGCCTCTTTTCTCGGGATCATACTCAAAGATCCAAGACTCTTAACCTGTGATTACGTTATTCAAAAATAGGGCGTAATTTTCGCAATAAATATATACAAATTATCTTGGCACACTTAGTCGACGGTTTGAATTCAAAATTTTGCGCACATGAGTCACGTTGTCTGTGTTTGTCGAAGTCGCAGGTCTCTCAGCACGGTCTGATCCCACCACTTCTTGCTGAAGCAATATCTGGGTAAGCCAGCTTGATCATATCAAACGTCGCTGTCGCAGATTTACCGAGTTTCACACAGAATTTAATCGCGTACCTCTGCTCTAACGAACTCTTTTCGGCTTGCACCACTCACAGAACGCGTGACGCGAAAATGTTTGGCCTGACTCTCCAGGTGCTCGGAGACAAGGAACGCCCTCTACCGAATTGATTCGGTGCGCACACGCCTCGAATTACTGTCACAGCGGAAAAAATCAGTTCTATTATCCTGTTTAATTTTTTTTGTACATTAAATACCCTGTTTTGTCTATTCGGGTTGGATATTTCAATGTTATCGTGCTGGGTGTTTGCAATTTTATTTTTATGTTTAGCCTGTGACCGAATGTATAGATAGATTGTACGCGATTGTTGCCCATAAAGCAACTTTTTTTTTAATTATTATTTTACATTGTACCTAGTATATAAAAGTAAAATACTAACAACAATCTAGTCTAATTAATTAAGAGAGATACTTAAAAGCTAAATGTTAAGAAATACATTTTCTGCTACTGTTGTCTTACTAGGTCGGAAGGCTTCTTGCTTTTCAACCGGATTTCTCGCCCAGCAGTTTCGATAAGACTGGAGGCTTCCTCATTAACGTGACGTCTAAGCCTCAGTTCGTGAGACTTTGCTAATTTGGAGATTTCATTTACCACTGAATTCACGCCCAGATCAAGGTGAAGGTAAACAGATCTAATGTACCAAGGAGCATTAACTAAAGTCCTTAGTACCTTACTTTAAAAGCGTTGAATGCTGGCAATTCAGCTTTAACTTGAGCAACCCCATATTTGGGCTCCGTAGGCCCAAACTGGCTTTAAGACTTGATTATATAATAACAGTTTGTTTTGTATTGATAGCTTGGATTTCTTGCCAACTAGGTGGTAAAGTTTGCAAAATTTCATATCAAGCTCGCTCTTTTTTTTGACATGCTCTTTTCAGTGTAGCTTAGCATCTAAGGTGATACCTAGGTACTTAGCACTGTTATGGTGCGGTATAGGAATGTTATTTATATAAATTGGACAATATCCCGGCTTTTTCAATGTGAAGTCGACATGAATTGATTTGGTGTCGTTTAATTTGATGCGCCACTTAGATGCCCACTTAGTAATTGCGTTGACTGCTGTCTGCACTCGTTGACTAGATACTGAAATTGACTCTTCAGCTGCTAACAAAGCTGTGTCATCTGCAATTGTCGCTATCATATAACTAGAATCAGACGGGAGATCACTGTTAAAAAGCAAGTAAAGTATTGGCCCCAACACGCTTCCCTAGGGAACACTGGCTTCTATCGGTTGCAAGTTTGAATATGCATCCTCTTGTTTAATGCGGAAGTATCATCTTTTAAATACGAAACAATTATTTCACAAAATTGTTTGGGTAGCATGTAATTCAATTTGAGCAGTAGACCTGTATGCCAAAATTTGTCAAAAGCTTGAGACAGGCCCAAAAGGGCTGCCGTACAAACTTTCTTTTTATCGATTGTATTTTCAACGAAATTACCGATTCGGTGTACCTGGTCAATTGTTGAATGGTGGTCACGGAAGCCAAATTGATGTGTTGGTATTAGGTTTTTATGAGCGATTATTGGTTTGAGCCTAATTATGAGTACATTCTCAAAGGTTTTAGATAAGGCTGGCAGCAGCGAAATTGGCCTATACGATGTAACAGCGTGTACTGGCTTACCCGGCTTGGGTATCATTATAACTTCAGATACTTCCCAAAGCGATGGCACGTGCCTTAGGCATAAAGCACTGTTTATAATGTTTACAAGTTTTTTTATACAATTCTTTGGTAAATTGCGTAATATTTCTCCAGTTTTTAAATCGTACCCAGGTGCTTTTTAGAGTTTTGTATTCCCGATAAGATTTTTAGTTTCCTTAATAATAACAGGAGAAATTCTGATGTGTGGATCCATCCAACTATTTTCACAGTTTATCTCATACCCATCGTTAGGCGTAAATGTGTTTCTCAAATGATTTGCAAATACGGCAGCTTTCTGTTCATTCGTTTTGGCCCATGCAGTTTCGTTTAGTTTTAATGGTGCTACATGTTTTATTTGTTTATTAATATTTCTTGCAGCTTTCCAAAGTGAATAGTCGGCGGATTTATCAGCAGTGAGTTTAGCCAAATAAGCTCTGAATGAAAAATTTTTAAACGCGCTCCCTCCTCGTGCTGAGTTTGCCGGGTGTGGTGTGTGATATAATTCATAATTTTTAAATTTTAAAAATTATTGGTTCGTAAAATGCGTTTCAGATAATAGACATATATCAATAAAATAACTTCTAATTCATTCTTAAGTTTGGAAAGACCATTAGCGTTTCATAGAATTATTCTCAAAGAGTTACTGTTCATCAATAAATTGTAGATGGTACTCAAGAGCGTTGAGCCGCTGATTAAAGGACTTAAATAGTTTCTCTTGCTCATTTAGTTTATCCAAGAATTGGGATAACAGACTATTTTTTTGCATTGTATTTGTATGGCCTTGTTTAGCTATTTGCGCAAATGAAACTTTAGAACCGGAAGGAAGGGATTTTACTTCTCCTATGTTCACAACGGGTTTGTTCGTCGGAGCATTGGCATTCTCCTCAACTGAATTACAATTCCTTTTTTTTCTCTTAGTTTTTGCAGTTCTTTTGCGACGACTCAACCACGGTAGCTTGCACGATGAGAATCGTAGCAGTTGCAACATTTAGTAGGATGTTTGCCTCCAAATTTCACACACCTCGATGGCTTACCACAGAAGTTTTTAGTATGTCCAAAAGCTTGACAGTTTTTGCACTGTAGAATTAATTTAGATGCTTTAATAGGCTCAACTTTGACAACGGTGCTAAGAATGGTTTTGATCTGGTGAATTTTCTTAATGTCTTCGGTGGCATCAAATACTACTAAAAACATATTTAGCGGTTCTTTAGTCTTTTTATCATTATCTTCATTGGCCTATTATGTTTACTCTCGTAGCTAAACGAAGGTATATTTTCATTAGATAAGTATTTTGTTATTGTGCGATAATTGTTTGCATCGAAGACATTAAGTTTGTAGGCGCCGTGGCTCAAAAGCTTTATTTAAAAGTTGTTCTTTATTAGATCTGTAATATTACAACGTAATTTATTAAAATCCTTTACGTCGTTAATTATAATAGGAGGTAGAATGATAAGACATTAAGTTTGTAGGCGCCGTTGCTCAAAAGCTTTATTAAAAAGTTGTTCTTTATTAGATCTTTAATCTTGCAACTCGACTGTATCGTCAGACATTCTTTGTAAGCGAAAGACTCTGGCTATGTCTACGGGTGTACTGTGAATGCGTTCCACTAGGCCATTTGAGCAAATGTGTAGTGGTGGTGTATTTACAATGTTGACGTCGTACCCGTTTTTCAACAGGGTGATAGATTTTGATAGTTTCTGAATTAAAAGAAGCTTCGTTATCGCAGTAAATTATCTTGGTCTATGGGAATGAATAATAGCCGGTTTTACATACGTTATTGTGCGAGACGCCAGTGGCTGTACTACGGCGAATTTTTAAAATGTGTCAATGAAAGTAAGAAAGGTGTTTCCGTCAGCTGAAAATATATCAATGTTGAGTATTTCTCCAGCGTATGATGGTATCGGTGTCTCGCCAAGTATTAGTTTTTTGGGGTGCCTGTCGTACTTTGCTTAAGTGCGTATCTTGCAATTTATTACTATTACATTGCCCTACCTCTTCATTTTTTGGATTAGTCTAAGAGCCCGTGACATCCAGACCTTCGTCATTTTATAAAAGCTGAAAGTTTGTTGAAGTATGCTTTGAACATAGGTAAGAACGATGGCAAAATGTGAAATACAAGTCATCGTGGCTTTGGGGGGTAGCGGGTGGGGCAGGTGCATAAAATAACAGCCAACTTTCGTTATTTTATAAAGCGTAATTTTTTAATATGTTATTCGGAATAACATTACAAACCATCTTATTTATTGCCAGACACTTTTTATGGTGGCAATCCCTTGCCAGACGCCCTAAAACTTTAATAAATTTTAATTCTACTTTCGTTATAGTATAAAAGTTAAAATTTATACATGTTATTTGGGTGACTATTAGAAGATGTTTTTTCAGTTGCCAGACAGTTTCAACAGTTCCTACCTAGGCCAGACAAACATATTGGGTCCCAATACCAAGGGTATAGGTACGAGCGCGAGGCAATATACAATCGTATAGGTGCGATCGAATGATGTTATTGTGTAATTATTTACGACTTAATATTTAAATAAAAGTTTAAAAATTAACCTATTTGGTAAATTACTAAATAATGTGTAAATTTAATGCGAAATTAAACTTCTTATTCAAATTTGATAGCATAGCTAATACATAAAAGGAATGAAAATATTTCTTTTGTAATTACGATATATAGGCTATAGAAATTATTTATCATATCTAATTAATAGAAATATTTATTTAAGTTTGTTTTGAAATTTACAAAATTATAAACATTCTTCATAGCTTTCATCATTAATATTGATTTCGTAATTTTCTTCATACTCTTCATCACTGCTGCACCATATTTCTTCTGGCTCATTGTCAGTGTCATCTTCTTCGTTAGTTTCTGTAAAAAAAGTTACACAATTATGAAAAGTAAAAATTTATGTATAATAATTTGAAGTAATATGTATATACCTGATATAGTTTGCAGTGCATCACTGACAAAATTCGGTAACTGATCGCCTTCAAACCATTTAAAATTGTATTGGCTGTTAACTTGTACCCAACCATTGTTTGCTGGTTCATGTATTGATGGAATTTTCTTATGAGCATTATTCCAAATGCTGGATATATAATTAGCACGGCGAAATTGTTGGAATAGCTCAGATTTACAGGGTGGCAGACTGTTCCCATCAAAATTGCGTATTTTTTTTTCGCTGAAACGCTTCATTAACATCGCAGACCGTATAATTATTAATAAGCAATTGAAGACGGGCAGCATCAACATCAATTATCGTACCAACATTATATATATCACATATGAACTGCTGTATTATGTCAAAAGTGCTTTGTATTTCACTATCATCTTCAAATAATTGAGTGTCGCCGAATTTTATAAATGCCTTTTGATATTTTTCTGTAGTAATTAATATTTTGTACGGTCTTAATTTTCCTTTTCGAAAAAAAGCTGGGTTATAATCGCAACCTGTGATTGCATGAAACCCAGGTAAGCTTTTGCAAATGGAGTCGCCTAACTTGGTGTGTATCTTTGTGAGGTCTACATACCTCAAATTATTCCCAGTACCTGTTAGCATCCAAACACGGGAATCATTTGGTATATGGTGCATATGACCAAGCATGATAGCAGCAATAAAGGTATCGATACTTCTGATAACTATATTCGCCTGCGCTGAGTTATTGATGACATGAAATATTATTTTAGTATCAGCCTCTTCATGTTGAGGACATGATAACTCTTCCACAATCCTGGAATCTACGCTGATGGACCCATTAACAACAAAAGACTGGCAATGTTTAAAATTGATTTGGATGGTTTTATTACCAATAAATGGCGCCATTTCGTCAGTGGCCCAATGTGATATAAAAAGGTCAACAAGAGCCGTTTTAAAGTTAGAATTTTTTAATTCTTTTGCAAAGTCACTCGGCCGAATTTGATCAGTTCCAGTTATGGTGTACTCCAATTGTGCGGCTTCTAATCGCTGGGTATGTTCGTAATCTTTGATCGATGGTGTAAAGTATTGGTCGAATATAACGTCAACTCGTGATGCTCGCATTTGAGTAACCATTTGCAACATTTTTTTAGAAATGCTGCCGAATGTTTTTGGAATATTTTTCATCGTATGCAACATGAAGAATCCATCAATTATTACGACCTCTACATAACGTGGTGGTTCATGCTCTACCTCTTTTTCCAAACATTTCATTAAGGCAGATTTATCCGTCTTGCAAATGGTACCATCCAAATGGCCCATGGACAAAGGCACTGAGGTAATTGGATGTGATAAAATTTTCAAAATATCTATATTATGATCCATGGATATTCCCAGCATACATCCAAACAGATCTCTCTGAATTTTAACTTCTTGTATTGTACCACCAACTCGAATTTTATTTTTTTTTCTCATAATCTTTTGAAAAATTATTCATAGGTAGTCTTTTAATAGATTTTTCCAATCGATTAATATCTACGACACATTCAGAAATAAATGTTTTCCTCAGATAATCCCCATTCTTTTCAATATTAAGAAGATATGTTTCCACAAGTTCTGATGCTGCTTTACCAGATGAAATATTATATAATTGATCTGTTGGAACTTCTAAGCTGAATGGATTAATAAATTGATCGAAGGTCTCAATAAATTTTCGTAGTTGTGTGATATTTTTTTGAATATTGTGCTGGTATAAATCTGCTGAAATATCTTGTGAATGTAGCCCTAACTCATGATAAACTTCAGAAATTATAGTCGATCTAATATCATGGTTTCGAGCCCAACGTTGTCGAGCCGAAATTGAATTTGTGAAGTGTATAACACCTGTCAGCCTTCTTGCGGCATCTGCATTTATCGTTTGTTCCAAAACCAGATCAATGGGCTATCTTGAAAACGGCTTGGTCGTTCTTTTGATACCGAAGAAGCCTTTTTTAAAACCTTCGTATAGTTCTGGATGGGTTTCTGATACTTTTATTAAATTATTAACATATTTTACAGTCCATCGGGCATAATTTTGCTGGTTACAAATGAAGAATAAGTTTGTAATTTTTGGCAGTATTGTCTTGAAAAGCTCGAAATCTCCTGTTCGAATACTTCGTGATAAATGTAAGTAGTGGTGAATAAGATTTATATAAATCATATAAAATTGTTGAGTTTTTCCAAACTCGCCATTAAAACTTTGCTGTTTGTAAATCAAGTAATTATTCAACAGTTCCTTCAGATTCTCAGTTTTGCAGTCTTCGAAGTTCCCCTATAATATCATCTGTTAATGACACATTTTTAATTTGCAAAAAAGATTTAAAATGCATTATTTCCAATCCTAGTGCCATCAAAGGATGCAACCTTTTGCAACGGTTGAAATGTTTTCCGTCAATAAATCCATTAACAGAATGATAGATATGATAAATAATTTCTATAGCCTATATATCGTAATTACAAAAGAAATATTTTCATTCCTTTTATGTATTAGCTATTAATTTCGCATTAAATTTACACATTATTTAGTAATTTACCAAATAGGTTAATTTTTAAACTTGTATTTAAATATTAAGTGGTAAATAATTACACAATAACATCATTCGATCGCTTCTGACGCGCTATCTCACTCGCACCTATACGATTGTATATTGCCTCGCGCTCGTACCTATACCCTTGGTATTGGGACCCAATATGTTTGTCTGGCCTAGGTAGGAACTGTTGAAACTGTCTGGCAACTGAAAAAACATCTTCTAATAGTCACCCAAATAACATGTATAAATTTTAACTTTTATACTATAACGAAAGTAGAATTAAAATTTATTAAAGTTTTAGGGCGTCTGGCAAGGGATTGCCACCATAAAAAGTGTCTGGCAATAAATAAGATGGTTTGTAATGTTATTCCGAATAACATATTAAAAAATTACGCTTTATAAAATCACGAAAGTTGGCTGTTATTTTATGCACCTGTCCCACCCGCTACCCCCCAAAGCCACGATGACTTGAATTTCACATTTTGCCATCGTTCTTACCTATGTTCAAAGCATACTTCAACAAACTTTCTGCTTTTATAAAATGACAAAGGTCTGGATGTCACGGGCTCTTACTCTAGATTATAATAATCGCGAAGGATTTGTTCAGTATTTTCCTGTGCGACTCTGTGCGCGCGGTTATGTTCGGTGGTTTCTTGGTTTTTATCTGTAATGTTGACTACGATATATTTGCAATGTCGGAATTTGATTGCCAAGAAATTTAGTACCAAATCATACTGGCTAGTGTTGGTAGATCGCAGTGTATTGCGTTCACAGCTTCTGTGTTAATGAGTGGCCTTATTCTTTCGAATAGGGTGTTTTTGTCTGATAAATTTATAAGGTATTTTTTGCCCGAAGAGTATGATAACTCGTTTCAATGGGAATTTTGCTTCTTCAAGAACGATTTGATTTTTCAAACAGTGTAAAGGCTTTTCTGTCGTTTCGATCGTCTAGGTCAACGAATTTTCGCTGTGAATCGTACAGCGTCTGACTGTATCTTTTTTTGTGTGTAGTTTTCTTTGCCTGGTTTGTAGAACCATTTTGCGTTGTATTCATCAATGAATGCCTTCCATCGTTTGATTGCATTTGTGTTCCTATCTAAGACGGCAAAGGTAAGGGGCTGGTGATCAGTGAAAATATCTATTTCTCTTGCTCCATTGAGGTAATTTTGTAATTTACCTAGAGCCCAGACAATAGCTAAAAATTCTCGCTCATTCGTGACGTAGTGTGTCTCGCTTTTCTTTAGCGTGCGTGAAACCATGCAAATGGCTCTGCCCCCTGCCCCTTGGGCGTGTTCGGACAGCTGTTCAATAATTGGCAAAACGCCTTCTCTCGAAATTCAAATTTATATTTCGGCATTCACAGATCCTTTGAGAATAATTAGCGTCCCAACATCAAACTTGGTTACAGCTCCTAACACCATTAAATAAGGCGAATGCTTTACGGCGGGCCAAACACAGTTTTCCAAAAAACGCTCCCCTTTCTTACGATGTTATGTGGCATTTCCGTCGGGTTCCAACAAATTAAATTTTGATTCATAGGAAAAAATAACAATTCCCCAATCTGATGTAGTCCAAGTTTCGTGTAATTTTGCCTACTCGAATCGCTGTTTCTTCATTGGTGCAATGAGCAGTGGTGTTTTTGCTGGACGTCGCGCTCGGAATCCAAGATTATTCAGCACACTTTGCAAAGAACGTGTAGTTATTTTTACGCTAGTTGTTTCGTAAAATGTTGCATCGCTTGTTCCAGCATGTTGAAAGCGATCACTATTGTACATCCGTTTGATTTGTCGTTCGTGACGAGGTTTATCTATTTTCGGACGTCCACTGCCCTTTTTTCGAGCTAATCAAATAAGATACGTATAATTTTTAATTATATTACGCACGCTCCAATCCCTTATGCCCATTTCACAAGCTATTTGACATTTGGATAATTTATTTTAAATACAGCTACGATTTCTGCTTTCTTTACTGTTCACACCACCATGTTCAACTTTACTTGTTTTCAGATCTTGTTCAAAAGAAAATACCGTAAATACTGTAATAAATACGTGCGGAGACCAACGGTTTTGGAAATAACGGTAAAATAATGTAGTCAGATGACAATAACGACAAATAGTGAATTTTGAGCAAATTCTGACAGTTCAAAATAGGAATATTAGCGTGTTTTTTTCTCGCCGAGTGCATTACGAGACATTTCCAATCTAAGAGCGTAGATTCTCGTTAGTTGGGCGCCAATTAAGCTGATGGGCGGCAACATATCCCAATTATGAATGTAAGTCGGTAAATGCCGGAGCTAGTACTTTAATGTTAAACTTTTAACTTCAAGATACAGGCTGAACTTAAAAATATTATTGAACTGTAATGGAACCTAAAATCAGGGCATATAAGTGTATGCTGCTATATACGGCAAGCTGAATCAGTCGCTTATGACATAGGCAGGTTATCGGGTTACCGCTGCTGGCCGCAGTGGCTGGGCAACGAACTTATGCGTCAGTAGAATGTTGCAATAAAAACAAAGTGCATTGCATATTTTTTGCATTTCATAAACAAAACGTGTATTCTTATGACATAAACAAAAAATGCACTGTGGATATAAAAAATTAAGAATTTTTAATTTAAATTTCACGCAAATACCATTCGTCGAAATATTTTGTTTAACTTGGTATAACTGTTTGGTACATCTGTGCAAACTGATCAATATAATCTTTAGTGTTTAGTATACACTTGTCTTTCTGAAGTACATAAAGTGTATTCGGCGATTTTTACGATGAGTGAAATTATTCATCAAAGAAGTGCCATTAAATTTTGTGTGCGGCATGAGAATGTTGGAAAAGGCCTTTGGTGATAATTGTTTGTCACGAGCAAGTGTCTTTGATTGCTACAAATTATTTAAAGAGGGTCGAGAACACGTTGAAGATAAACCACAACCCAGAACGGCCATCAACATCAACTGATGAGCAACACGTCAATAAAATAAAGGAATTGGTTGTGGAGAATCGACGATTGACAGTTACAGACCTTACTAGCATTGCTGAAATCGGAAGGATCAGTGAAAACCATTTTTAAAGATAATGTGGGCTTAAGAAAAGTGAAAGCTCACAGCTACAGGATGTCTCCTATCGAACATCTACATAGTGAGGCCCGTATGCTCCCAGTTAAGGAGCATAATGAGCTCCTCTCAAGGCAGTTCCTGCTGGGATGAGCCGACCAGACTTAGTACGCAATTATCATCCGACAAGCACTGACCACCATTCATAGTGGAGCCATCAATACCTTCCCAGACTCTCAGTGAACGGCGTATTTGCCCCATTAGCCCTACTTATTTAATTTATCTAATCCTTACAACGCTAACGGGGGTTAAGTACTCGCTACAACAACATCATTCTTGGGTAATCTTCAACATTCGCGAGAAATACAATACCTAATATCGAAATCCCAGAAAAACAGCGTGGGATGAATTTACCACAAAATATAATCAGCACTGTGCAAGAATTAGATGAATAGGCAGAATAACATCCTTCAACCAATCTACACCTTTAACAGTTAGGAAACTATGAAACCACTTAAGAAAAGCTTTCTATGAATGTTATAGGAAAAAATATTGCAACCTTATAAAGACATTTTGCAGCAATACAAAGCAGTAAAGAAAGCAAAAGCAGACTCCCGGCAATCTTTCTGCACACCGAAAAAAAAAGTCTTGCGGTATTTTTATTGAATCAATTCGTGTGGCACCCATACATCGAGCTTCTTAGTGACTCCAAGCTTCTTCAAATGGTTTATAACGGTTTGATGACTACTATGCCGGTCTCTTTCGACCAATTAAGCGATTTTATCGTAATTTTCGACGACAGGCCTTCCGGAGCGTGGCGCATCTTCGACCACCTCTACACCAGAACAAAAACGTTGAAACCATCGTTGTGCGGTGGAAATGGAAACTGTATCGGGTCCATAAACTGCACAAATTTTATTGGCGGCTTGAGATGCATTTTTGCCTTTATCGTAGTAGTAATGTAAAATATGCCGTATTTTCTCTATATTTTGCTCCATGTTTGCGACGCTATAACTCACGAACGACTTAAAAGAAACGACAATCAATCAAACACGTGTTAGCGCGTGAAATGAGCTTTCCAAAAAGGTATAGCATGACCCGATGCAACGAATACAACTAGAACTACGCGCTTTCAGCGCTAACTAGCGAAAATACCGCAAGACTTTTTTGACAGCGTAATATAAACGAATACTTAACACAGGCCTTAAACCAAATATAGTCATGTTGATGTATACGGCCGTCCTTAGACCAATTCTAACTACCAAGATTATTTACTCGCCTTTCGACTCGCTTAATATGCACCTGTATCAACCGCATGAGTTCAAGCGGAACTTAGCAGGAAGTTGGAATAAGAATGAATATGGACATAGCGTCATTCTGAATCAGCTTAACCTAGGTAAATCAGACTAGATCCTCCCAACGATAGATTTCAATAGTCACTTTACGGTAAGGCTACCCTGTACACGTGAATTGAGGAGAAAGTTAGTAGGGGGGAGAGATACTACCTTTATCTATACCGATGGGTTCAAAATAAACCGTGGAGTAGGAGCAGGAGTATAATCCAAAATTTTGATTACTCTGTTTCTAACAGTCAAAGAACTTAGTCAGCATCTTTCAAGCGGAGGTACTAAGTATAAAGAAGGCCTTTAGAGGCCTTGTCGACGCCAAGGATTAATTCCAGAGCAGTAAACAATGGCAGGCAAGTATTAAGCTTTTTTTTAAAAAAAAAAAACAGATATGCCCCAAGTATGAAAATAAAACCAAGGACTTATTGCATAGGCCAAGAATTAGTATATTCAGAATTACAGCCACTATAACGGACACTGGCCCTTTGGAGAGCATACTCTGAAAATGGGCCTTTTATGTAACATATGCTGCAGCACTCCTACCTACCTACCTATTCCACTTATATTTCACAAAAATTTAATGTACATAGCAACTATAATTGTCTGTTGTCATTTCCAACGAGCTATATATGTATTTTAATAAGTCAAAACCGTTAAAAAATATTAAAAAATGGGTGGGTGCGCATTATTTATAAATAACGAATATAAAAATAAATTTGTATACACTTTTTCATAAGATCCAGTGCGTTTCGGAACGCATAAGAGCTTAAATTAAAAAAAAAATCGCTTTTAAAAATCCGATCTGAATGTTATATTCATTTGGTACTTCTTATTATTTTCTTCTTTCGGAAAATAAAATTATGAAGTTGAAACACCTTATGTGAACATTCTGTTGTGATCGAATACATACAGTATTGCGAAAAATAAAAGCAACAAAATGCATATATACTTTCAATTGCTATTTTCAGCTAGATAAAGTTTAGCACGGAGTTGGTTTACATAACTGTATGTTGGCTTATAAGATAAGCTATAAAAAAGCAATAAATTTCTTTAAAGACAAGGGCCGCTAATAGCCCTGACAGACGACAGCGCTAATTTGCATTAGCGGGCTTAATTTCCATTTACTTGTGCATTTGACCCATGTTAATGCAAATTTATAATGCACAAGAATTTCGTGCATTTAGCTGAATTTAGCAAATTTGAGTAGGCAACACAGTTCAAAAATGGTAGATTTTTGTTATTTTTGACAGATGTCTGCCGCCTCCTTTGCGTTTACAGCAATTGCTAATTAAATTATGTGTAAGTATATTAACAAAAACAAATTTTAATATTTTTAGATGGCAGAAAATAAACAACGCACAGTTTGCTATCCACTTTCCAATATTCCTAACTTTTTCGCACACTTCGCATTACAATCAATTATTGCTTTTGATTTCACTCTATTATCTCTGAACTAGTAATGAGCGATATTTCACTACCAGTGATTTTTTCACTGTGATGTAAAAATCGCAAATCGCAACTGCGGTCACATTTTATAAATAGCAGTTCGCTTCTATGAACTGCGATTGCGAGAGCAGTTCGAACCTGTGAATTGCGATCACAGTTCGAAACTGTGATTTGCGATCGCAGTTCGAACCTGTGAATTGTGATCGCAGTTCGAACCTGTGATTTGCGATCGCAGTTCGAAATTGTGATTTGCGATAGCAGTTCACAATAAACTTGTGAAACTGTGAGTACATGCGATCACAATAGCAAATAGCAGAAAAGTAACAACTTTCTTCAGGGTAAGTATGCGTATATGCTATTTTTCGTCATAGCGGTTTGAAGTTTTAAGTGTAACGTTCTAATAACACTGGATCACAAATTTGAATTTATTTTTTGTTCCACGGATGCCACTATCCAATTTGTATGTGAAATGGCTCGCTGATTTCGGAAATCGAGTAATTTTTTTTTTATGGATACGTTTTTGAGATATTTGCAATTTACCGTTATTCGACCAAAAAAAAGGTGTTCTCATTTAATCATATATGTCTCACTGACCAGTTGAGCAATCTTACTGCAAATTATAGAAAATAAAAGTGAATGAAATTTCCTAAAAATATTGTCTACTCCATTTTTCCATAGGCCTTATAATTTCTGAGATATTGATTAATCAATTCGTGTTTTTAAATTTTTTTATGAAAAAATTAAAAAAAAATAAACTTTGGCAAGGAAAAAATTCTAAAACAAAAGATATTTTTTAATTTTTTTTATTTTATATGAAGTCCTGTTTCTTTATAAAAAACTAAGCTACCAACGAACAAAATCCATGGATAAATAGGAAAGTTGTACATGATCAAATAAATATATCCAAGTCGCGCAAAGTCAATGTATACGTATATGCGTATGTAGTGTATAAAGTAGGGGTGGGATTGTTTTCGAATATCATTAGAATAAACTATGTCAGGTTCGAAACCCCTGTAGTCATGTTAATTTGCTTAACTTGTGTGTAGGTATACAGGCAGATTTTCGAAGGGTAATTAGTTGCGGAAAATTCCTAATGCAAATAAATTTAATTCAAGCATGCATACCTACATGCATACACACATATCTTGGTAAATTCATTAATTTTTTTTAGGCCAACGTCAACAGCAAGTAGTATTTTCTTTTCCCGGCTCGTAAATATGAAGGAACTTTTTTGTTTAGGTAGGTTTTGCCTTTTTTTATTTTTTCGCGATCAAGCTATATATAAGGATAAATGCCCCTTGAAAGTTCATAATATCTGTAAGGCTCGCCGGTTCCAGTTTATAATTACAATATAAGAAACGGTGAGCTATTTTTAAAAATAAAATGAGTAAACGTACGCGAGAATTTGAGTGTACCAACGATCCGGATATGTTCTGTTACATATGCGGTGAATATACTCTTGTACGGCGTCGGAGGCAGTTTAGAGGTTCGATCCAATCTATATATTGAAAATATTTTGGTATTGAGCCTAAAAATATTGATAAACCATGGACTCCGAATATTTTGTGTTCCTTGTGTCGAATAATATTGGTTCAATGGGAATCAGGATCAACAAAGTACGTATTAAAATTATGAAACTATGCTTCTTTTTATTTAATAGTAATTTTTAATTTTTTTCTTTTTCAGGCGATACATGAAATTTAACCCATTTACAGCCAATGGTCGATTTTTGGACCAGCAACTTTGAAAAATCACCGAGACGAAAATATCCGAGATATGTCTTGAAGGCAATAATTGTATGCCATCTTGCATCTTTATAATCTTGACAAAATTTTTCTTTCATTAATTAGTAATTGTTTTTAAATTTTATCGGATTTTCGGAAGACCCATTTTTTCGACATTTTTTATAAAAATTCGGAAAAAATAGAGAAAATTAAAAAAAAAAAATAAGGTTTCTATATATTGTAGTGTTTGTCGCACACTTCACGCAGAATATATTTTTCAGCAGATCAGTTGTAGTATAGAATGATAAGGAATGCACAAAATTAACTGGTTGATAAATCGACCACCGGCCGAAAACGATACGAAAAATATTTCCACTTCACTATTTTTGTGTCCTTACATCTAGGAAGTTAACATAATGCATGCGAGCGTAAAACTAATGAGTGTAAATGTTTATTGTTGTTTCTGTTATTTAATGTAAGGAAAGATTAAAGAAAAGATCAATTAGAAGTATGGAAATTATTAAATGAGAAAAAGAAAATATGAGAGGATAAGTAAGACAGGTAACGAAAGAATGAAGAGAGATGTGTTTTTGTTGGTAGTGGGAGTACTAGTATATGACTATATACTTTTAATTTAACAGAAAATTGCTTTGTTAAATTGTTGATTACTGAGATCTTTCATAAACAAGTATACGCAAGAAGTATCATAATGAAAAACATGCAGGACAAAGCACCGCCTTACAGTTCATAAAATTTTTCGTTATTACATATCAGAAAATGAAAAAATCGAATAAATACTTGTTCCATTCCATGGAACTGACAACAAATGGATTTGATGCTGCAATGGTGAACGCTTGGAAAATTCATTGTGCTCTCGTCAAATATGAAAAGGGAATGTCACGTACCACCGAAAGATGTATTGTTCAGAAAATAGAATTATTGGATCAATTACAGTTCCGTATTTACGTTGCAGAATCTTTGCTTCGAATGGCAATACCGTCGATGTCGTCTACGGAGACGTTGATTCCACAGTCAACAGCTGTTCGAAAATCCAAAGACGCCGCTCTGGAGAGTTTTCGTAAAGACAAAGTTGGGCATGGCATTAACAAATTAGAGAAACCTCGTCGTTGTCAAAATTGTCACAAACATTCGTCATATAAATGCACAAAATGCGATATACCTCTACATGTTTTGTGCTTCAATCAATTCCATGAAATATAAAGATAAGATATTGAACTTTCAAGAAAAGTTTTTCAGAACTTACTTATGACGTGTATCTTTCTTTTATTTAAAAAAAATGTAATGTGAAATTGAAAAAATGAACAAAATAAACGTTTTGAATGATAAAGCACTGTTTCACTTTAGTAAGTATCGTTTTCAGCCGATGGTCGATTTTTCGACCACATTCCCGTGGCTAAACGGCTTAATGTAAAAATCTCAAAAAATCTAAACCATTGAGTTTTTTTTATACTAAACAAAATATAAACTTTCGTTGAAATCAAAGCAGTGGATCTAAGTGCGGCCGGAAATGGGTTAATGTATCAATGATATGGCGAGAACCTACATGCCACTCAGAAGATTGTCATATTTGTATGACAAAAGTACTTACTTGGCTTTAGAAAATCAAGAAAAGTGATTTATGCTAACGTACCTACCGTTTCATTGCCAGTTCCACATTCAGCTGAAGTTGCGTATCCAGTTTCGTTATCAACAGCAGTATCTGAAAGATCATCTGAATATGGGAAATCATTGTAATGAATTTTTAATGGAAAACGCAACTAAACGATTGGATTAGAGATTTGGAATTATCCAAGGAAAAAGCTGAGCTACATGCCTCTCGTATGCAACAATTTCAATTCGTGTCACCCCATGTTAAGGTGCCATATCATAGAAATCGTCACGAACCATTTGCCAAACACTATACGAAGGAAGACAATGTATGCTATTGCAAAGACATTCCAGGATTATTCAAAGAGTTTGGTCAACCATATGATTCCGAGGAGTGGCGATTGTTCATTGACAGCAATAAACTGAGCTTGAAGGCCGTATTACTGCATAATGGCAACAAAAAGCCCTCGATCCCGATCGCGCATGCAGTAAACACGAAGGAAACATACGAGGTAATGGAAAAATTGTTAAAATTCATTAAATATGAAGAGCATGATTGGAAAATAAGTGCCGATCTTAAAGTCGTTGGAATGTTATGCGGTCTACAAAGTGGCTACACAAAACACTGCTGCTTTCTCTGCAAATGGGATAGCCGAGCTCGTAAAGACCACTATTGCATTAAGGATTGGCCGGAAAAAGTTGAATTTACAATTGTTGTGGATAATATCAAATACGTTACACTTGTAAAGAAGGAAAAAATCATTCTTCCACCATTGCAGATCAAGCTCGGCCTCATTAAAAATTTTGTTAAGGCGTTGGACAAAAAAGGCAAAGGATTCAATTATTTGCAAAATTTTTACCCAAATTTTTCCAAGGCCAAGATAAAAGAAGGTATATTTGTTGGACCCCAAATAAAAAAGTTGATAAATAATGACCAATTCAAAGGACTATTGTCACCAGTTGAGGCAGCAGCGTGGGATTCCTTCGAAATGATCGTTTCTTCTTTTCTCGGTAAACACAAAAGTCCAAACTACGAGAAGATAGTGAGCGACTTAATCAAAAATTATGCAGAAATGGGTGATTATTCAAAACTTATTTAATTGAATTATATAAAATTTTATAATTTACTTATTTACATTTTCTTTTTTCTCCAGGCGTAAATATGTCTTTAAAAATTCATTTTCTGCATTCCCATTTAAGTTTTTTTCCGGCAAATCTCGGAGACGAAAGTGACGAGCATGGCGAAAGGTTTCACCAGCAAATGAAATTAATTGAGAATCGATACCAAGGTTTCTGGGACGTCGGTATGATGGGTGACTACTGTTGGTTTCTCATAAGAGAAACCGATCATAAACTAAATAAACGACAAAACAAAACACATAATCATTTCGACTATAATGTAAGAACATCAACTTTAGACAAAAATAACACATTGTTTTAATATATATTACTAATATATAAATAAATGAGTTTATAAAAACTAAAAACGACATGAAAATTGACTTTTTACTAAACAGAAACAGCGCATAGCTAGATATCCCACCCCTACTTTACACACTACATACGCATATACACGCATTGACTTTGCGCGACTTGGATATATTTATTTGATCATGTACAACTTTCCTATTTATCCATGGATTTTATTCGTTGGTAGCTCAGTTTTATTTTTTTTTTAATTTTTTCATAAAAAAATTTAAAAACACGAAGAGATTAATCAATTTCTCAGAAATTATAAGGCCTATGGAAAAATTAAGTAGACAATATTTTTAGGAAATTTCATTAACTTTTATTTTCTATAATTTGCAGTAAGATTGCTCAACTGGTCAGTGAGACATACATGATTAAATGAGGACACCTTTTTTTTGGTCGAATAACGGTAAATTGCAAATATCTCAAAAACGTATCCATAAAAAAAAAATTTATTCGATTTTCGAAATCAGCGAGCGATTCCACATACAAATTGGATAGTGACGTTCATGGAACATTTTTGCTGTAAACCAGCGTAATTTGCAATAATGGCAGGAAATTTATCAAGGAAAAGAAGTGAATTATGGCAGATGTTTGAAGTGTTAGATGAAATATATGCAAAATGCAATATTTGCAAATCAAAAATAAAACATCATTAACAAATTTAAGAAAACATGTCCAGAATAGACATCCTACAGTGGAACTACCAGCTCAAAAGGTATATAAGTAATATTATAATTTAACATTTTTTAATATAAAGTTATTAACTTTTGCTTTACTAATAGAAACAAGCAAATCATATTACAACTACTGTAATTCAAACCCCCTCTAACTCGGAAGCTCCAATAGATATTGATAATGAGCCAGGAACTTTGAGACAAATTGTTACGGTGGCAGAGGGAAGAGTTGAAAGTAAGTTTGAGCTCGTTATAAGTTAAAAATTACTAATAATCGCTTTTATTTTTAGCTACAACTTGTTTAAGACAAACAAAAATAACGGCGGGTTTTGACAGGACAAAAATGTCTACGAATACAAAAAAGGCAATCGATGACGCACTATCTATGCTTTTTATAAAGGACTTACAGCCGTTTAGCATTGTAGAAGATGATGGATTCCGCGAATTTGTAAAAGCATTAAAGGCCGGACTATCATTTGCCTAGTAGGCATTCAGTTTCTAATACAATAATACATGTATTGTATGAAACATGCCTTGAACAAATGAAAGAAAAAATATGTGAAGTTTCCAAATTCTGCATAACAACAGCTCATTTTCTCAATGCAAACTTGACATGTGCAGTATACTATTGGAATGCTGTCCAATGACTGAATCGCATACTTCAACAAATTTGGCAGCTGAATTAATGAGAGTTACTGAGGAATGGGGGATCACTAGTAAAATTTTGCTAGCGGTCTCTGACAACGCCTCCAATATTAAAAATGCGATTCAGAACGATTTAAAGTGGCAGCATCTTGGATGTTTTGCGCATACGCTCAATCTGATAGTAAAAAATGCGTTAAGTAACGAGCAAGTGTGTGTAACATTGCAAAAAGTAAAAAAAATCGTTGGCTACTTTAAGAAAGTGTAGTTGCAAATGAGAAATTTTTAACATTTCAACGAAATGCTGGGGAACAGACAATAAAACTTATTCAAATTGTGGAAACCAGATAGAATTCTATCCTTAATATGATTGAGCGTTTCGTGCGAGTCGAAGATGCTGTTAAAAGTACAATTGCACTTATTCAAAAAGACTTGCCACTAATTACTTCGGACGAATGGTTACTCCTGAAACATCTGGTCACTATCCTAAAGCCGTTCCAATCTGCAACAATTGAAATAAGCGGTCACAAATATTGCACTGCTTCTATGGTGGTTCCCATAGTAAATGGGCTTTTGCAAATTTTAACTGATTTATCGAATGATGATAAATATCCGGATTTTATAAAAACGGTTATATCTGCCTTATTAAGAAGCTTAACCGAACGACTGGGAAACACGGAAAAGAACAATACGCTGACAATGGCTACGTTTTTGGATCCGAAATTTAAAACATTTGCTTTTTCTGAGTGTACAGTAGCAGATATTGAAAAAAACCGCATTACTGCCGAGGTAAGTCGAGAAATCCAAAACCAGCAAAATGAGCAACTTACAATCCCTGTACCTTCTGTCTCGAAACTCTCAATATAGAGTAAATTGGATACAAATATTGCCACAAACCGACCTAAAGGTACGAGTACATCGAGAGCTATTATAGAAATTCAGAGGTATTTGGAAGACGAAGTCATCGGCCGAACAGAAAATTCGTAACAATGGTGGAAAACAAACAGTTACAAGTACCCATATCTGTCACCAATTGCGCGGGAAAAATTAGGATGCTTAGCATCATTAGTGCCTTGTGAAAGGTTATTTTCTACGGCTGGAATGATAATAAGTGAAAGGCGAACGCGTTTAGACGATGAAAAGGCTAAAATGCTAATATTTTTAAATACGAATGTTAAAAACATGTCGTAGTTATATACGTTTATGCTATGTTCGGACCGACAGCGAAAACATGTTTTCGTGGGAAAAAGTGGTTTTCGCACGAAAACTTGTGTTTTCGTCCATTTAAAATCTGTCAAACGAAAACATAGTTTTCGCTGAAAACTGCTTGAAAACTTACATTCCACTCATAATAATTGGTGCCTGCTCTAGTTTAATCGCTTTTTTTGGAAGACATATTTTGCCGGCCCTAAATTGTCACTCGATATTTGTTTACATTCCATACACAAATACAGCTGCTCACTGTTAAGGGGATTCTCTTGTTCTTGCAAAACCCTTGCACGGTGCACCAATTGCAGAATTTTTTTCTTGGTGCAACGACACAACAAACACACGCAAAAATTTATTTGCAATGGCTGTAAAATATGTCAGACCAAAACCCATGTTTATTTTCGTGCCGTCATATATCACTAGATTCGTAATGGGTGCTGTCTTGGCCTTGCATATTTCGGTATAGGATTTTTGCATTTTGTGTCATCTTGAAAGAGTAAGAGAATCCCCGTATTGATAGTTGTCAGTGAAAACTCAGCGAAAACACAAATTGTCGGTCCGAACGACTTACGTTCCACAACATACAAATGTGTTTTCAAAATGTTTTCAATGTCGGTCCGAACATAGTATTAGTCATTTTTAGAAATAACCAGAAGTTGTGGAATATTTTAATTTATAACAATTTAATTAAATTTTTAATTTTACTTATTGTTAAAACCAAATTTGAAAGCTTTTGTGATGAATTTAAAAAATTAGTTTAGAGTACAAATTGAAATTCATTTCATGGTTGCAATATTCATAAATATTTAATTTAAGTTTTTAATAACACTTATTAATAAATTATATGAATTTTAATAAAAATGAAGGTACTTTTACTGTTGTATATTTATTTATTCTTTTATTAAGAAGCTCTTATAATTATTTCGTTTAACCGAATATAATTTAATTTAAAACAAGAATTGTAATTAATTAATTTCAGAAAAAATCATGGAATAAAGAAATTACGGGTTTTTAATATTTTCCCAAAAATTAGGAAATTCCCGTTATTAATTTGGTCTTGAAAATATTATTAGCCGGTATTCAAAACATTCTGATGAATTATGGAATTCCCATCATTAGTTTTTCTTTGAAAATATTAAAAGCGGGTATTCTAAACAAACAAATGATCAACCACACTAATGGTAATCCCTTCTAAAAAATGTGTGAAACCATCATACCAACATACAAATGAACTATGCAATACGCTCTACGTGTCAGGCAGCCGAACCGCTAAAAAATTTGCGAAAATGTTGTGAAAGGAAAGGCAGAAAAACTTGACTCCAGTTACAGGAGCCAAAAGAAAATTTACCGCCAATAACGACAAAATGTTTCCGTCGTTCCCACGACAGTCGGGTCTACGTAAGTGGTACGAACCCGGACTTTTATTCGGCCAAACACTGTCAAATTGGCAGAATCTGCCGCTACAGCAACAACAACAACAAAAGGTCTCCATTTGAACGTCGACTTAGTTGCGATCGCAATAGCAATATAAAATCACAGTGATTTAAAAATAGCAATCACTGAAATCACAGATATCGAAAAATCGCAATATCGCTCATCTCTACTTTGAACGTAGTTAATAATAAATAAATTTTTACGTTAAATTTATATTGACTTTCCAAAAATACCAAAATTTCGTTTAATAATTTCTCATATTCGTTTTTATTTCACTCACAAATTTTAATAAATAAACAAATTTCACAATCAGCTTTCTAAATGCACAAGTCTGCCGTCTAAAAATAAAATTTCAATACGCATTGAAGTTGCTTAATGCGTATTAATTTTGCTCGTCTGTCAGGGCTATACGAAGTTTGACAATTAAGTAATGAGACTGATTTTATTGCCGCGCTTACCACAAGGGCATGTGACCTTGAAATTCCCTTCCTCTTTTACCGGCATCCCTCCCCTCTCCATTGATATATGTACCATCGCTCTATCTTGTTTCGTTCGCCTGCTGCGTCAAGTTGAGTAGACGTGTGTTTGTAGTGCTCGTCACGAAAATGGAAAAACGAAATCAAGAACAACGCGTCGCGATATAATTCTGCGCCAGATTGAGCGAAACAGCTTCGGAAACGTACGCTAAAATTGTAAAAGTGTATGGTGAAAGTACTCTTAGTCGTGCACAATGGTTGGGCACTTTTTAATTTTAATGCCCAGTTTTTACAGTCCGTACTTAAGTTGTGCCCAAATAAAATCTTAGCTGAGCAATGTTACAGACTGAGTAGTTATTTGCGTTTCACAGTCAATGTTTAATTTCTATAAAATTTTATTATGATATATAGCATATCATCATGGGTGGTGACTTTAACGCAAAGCACTCCCAATGGGGCTCAAGAGTTACGACACCGAAGGGAAGAGAGCTATTTAAAGCTGATATGGCTACTGGATGCGACTTTATGTCTACTGGAAAGCCGACTTACTGGCCTTCCGACACACGAAAACTACCTGACCTGATCGACTTTTTCATCACTCGACAAATATCTAAGAAATTCATTACCATGGAAAATGGCTTGGACTTAAATTCGGACCACTCGCCAGTATATACGTATCTAATCTTAAATGGCCATCTACAAGAAATCGACATACCACCTTATCTCTCTAATAGACATACGGACTGGGAGTATTTCAAAGTTATGCTCGACAAACATATTGATTGTAAAGTAAATATAACTACTAAAGATATAATAGAAGATGAAGTTCATACATTTACGAAAACTATTCAAGAATCGGCTTGGAAAAGTACTCCTGTTCCTAAACAAAAAAAACTTTTATGCTAAATATCCTTCCGATATTTTGGAACTCATAAAAAAAAGAGAAAACTACGTAAAAAATAGCAAATCACGCGATTTCCTCAGTATAAAACAGAACTAAACAATTTAACTAAGATTCTCAGCACCAAAATCAAGTTATTTACAAATAAAAATATTTCTAATTATATTGAGAAATTAACGTCAAACAAACATACGGATTATTCTCTTTGGAAAGCTGTAAAAAAAAGATAGGAAACCAATATTGTCGAATGCACCTCTCAGAAAGCCAAACGGATCCTGGGCCAGAAGCGACGAAGAAAAAGTGAAAGTTTTCTCGGAGAAACTAACTAAAACATTTAGTCCTTTTGCGTTCAATGGTACTCTACCACAGCTGGAAGAATCACAATACGTGGGTGAAATCCAACCAACAACAAATAAAGAAGTTGAAAATATTATTAAAAGTAGATTTACTCCAAAAAAGGCTCCCAGCTTCGACTTGGTTACTGCTGATATACTAAAAAACCTGACGCGAAAAGCAATAGCAAAGCGATAATAAATGCTTGTTTAAATCTCAGATACGTCCCACTGTCGTGGAAAGTATCTGAAATTATTATGGTACAAAAACCTAGCAAAAGCGCACATGAAGCCTCGTCATATCGTCCAATTTCACTGTAGCCTATTTTATCCAAACTACTTGAAGCTGTAATCATAAGAAGACTTCAGAACGTAATTGAAGAAAAGGAACTTATACCCATTCATTAATTTGGATTTAAATCTCAACATTCCACAATCGATCAAGTTCATCGAATAACGAGCCTAATTGAAGATGCGATGGAAAAAAAGCACAATTGCACAGCTGTTTTTCTATCGCAGGCGTTCGATAGAGTATGGCACCATGGCTTACTTCATAAATTAAGACTTCACTTTCCTCAGTATCTAACCGAACTAATTGACTCTTACCTGAGCAACCGCTACTTCAGAATCAAGCAGGGACAAGCATATACTACGTTACAGCCGATAAAAACAGGTGTACCCCAAGGAAGTGTCTTGGGACCAATCTTATACATTTTGTTTACTAGCGTCATTTTCAGATGTTACCTGCATCATTCCGACCGGCAAAAATGTAGTTGAGTCATCGCACAGAATGCCATCTTCACTAAATCAACCCGTAGAATGGACACAGAAATGGTACTTTACTTTAAAAGAGTTGAAGTCTATCCATATAAACTTCACTAACAAAAGTGCTACATACATCCCCTTACATATTGGAAATGAAGTAATCCCGTATTCCACCTCGGTGAAATATCTTGGTATGACGTTGGATGCAAAGTTGAATTGGAAGGAGCATATACAAAAAAAAGTTTCAGAACTAAAACTAAAATACCACAAAATAAACTGGTTGATCGGCAAGAAATCACCCTTAAAAACATCAAATAAACTCCTAGTCTACAATCAAACTTTGAAACCTATTTGGACATATGGAATTCAACTATGGGGATGCGCTGCCCCGTTATACATCGAAGCGGTTCAAAGATTCAAAAACAAAATTATGCGAAAAATGGTAAATGCGCCGTGGTACATACGCAATTCGGATCTGCACCGTGATCTTCATTTAAAAATGGTTCGGGAAGTCATTCGCGAAACATGCAAAAAGGTTACAAAATCATGTAAACAGTGAAGCCCGACAACTAGGAGAGGCTAGAAATAGCAGGCGCAGACTGAAAAGAACAACGTTTCATGATCTATTACTAATCTAAGAAAATAACAAATAACATTATATTTAGTTATTAAATTTAGTTTAAAAAAGAAAAGCTTGTTATTACAGCTTTTATCGTTTTGCTTCATACATTGAGAAAAATATTGCTTGTTAGTTTAAATTTATCACTAGTTGCGATTTGTAAACCCATCATTTATTACGTTTCAGTAAAAAAAAAAAAATACGGCAATGTTATGGGCAACATATGATTTACAAATGTCATCCATAAAAATATGTTTGAAATATTTAAATTATAACAGACAATATATAAATTTGCGAGGAAAGTTATATCGAAAATGGATGAAAACAACAAAAGAACCCCGGGTTTCACCGCTAGCGAGTCGGAGCACCTATTGGAACTGGTGGAAAAGTATAAAGCAAATTAGGCACTTGGTACGGGTTGCCCCTAAATATTCTACTACAAATTAGGCACTTGGTTCGGGCTGCCACCAAATATTCTGCTACTAATTAGTCACTTGGTACGGGCTGTCCCCAAATATTCTACTACTAAAACGTTCAAATGCCGCAAATCTGCTATAGTGTGTTGCCGTGTTAGGTTTTAAAATTTGTAACTTTAACAATATTTTTATAAATTATTCAAATATTTTTCGATTATTTAAATTCCTAAATATTAAATTTAATCAGTTTTGTCCAAAATATTAATTATTGTATTATATTATTAAATGTTTCCAATTTTATAAAAAAAATATTTATATAATATTTGTGTAAAAACTTTGTATTTCGTGCAACCGTGTAATGTGTCAAATCATTTCAACGGACATTTTTTTAAGCTTAAGAAGCTCAGAAAAATTTAAATAGTTATTTTAAGTTTGTTTTCAGTAAAAATTAAATCATCATTCAAAGAGATATTCAGCGTATGTAAGTATAGTAACATTAATTAATTAAATTTGTTAATATTTGTTGTTTGATTTTGTATAGGATGCCTTGCAGAAAGTGTGTTGCTGGTTGCAGTTTGGGGGTGCCGCTGTATCCCTTCCCATCAGAAGGGGAAATGTCCAGGTGAGTTTTATGTATAAAATAATATAATTATGTACATAATATTATCGTAAGTAAATAAATATCTAAAGTTAGTGCAAATAAGTGAACAAGAAGTGAATAGGGTCGTCCTAAATCGTGATTTTATAAAAAAGTGAAGTTTTAAAATCGTGTTGTTAAATGTTAAAAAATTAATTTAAAAGTATTTGTTTATAGTGTAAGTGTATTCAACAAAGTGAACTAAGTATTTGACTTACGCTTATTTGACAATAAAATAGTAAACAATTCATGAATTTGTTTATATTAACCCGTGTGTTTTTATTTTTTTGATCTTGAACAATATGAAGCCACTTGCTTTACATACATATATATGATAAATATAAACGTAATAGAAATAGAGACAATCAATTTATTTGTTCTCAACGTTATAATGAATTCATATTTATTTTACAAACATACGTGTATAAATACTACTACTATTTTATTGTAACTACATATATACGTCGTAACCAGTACCCCGCCAAACTATTAGAAACTGTATACAGATGTTTAACCGACTCTTTAAATTGTACTAGTTATTATAATTCTTTCATATAGTTCATTCAAAAGCATAAATCATATAAATCAAAAATTAAATGAATAGTTTTGTTTCTAATATTGTATTGTCGTTGTGATATTTTTGATGCAACTGTTTATTTTTTAATTGTTAGTTTACTAGTTTAGTTAATGTACGTATTTTTTGTTTAATTTCAATTAGGCGGCACGAATAGATCAAGCTGTTGGACGTAACAAATCCAACGGCTAAATATTTATTTGCGTGTCAAAGACATTTCTCGTTAAAGATGAGGAAGGGACGGCTTATCTCCAGATCAGCTACACCGAATTTAAATTTAAAAGTAGTATCACCTGCAGTTAGAGTAGATAAGGCAATAGGTTGTAGTGGACAAGTAGGTAGTGTATTTGACCAACACGAACAAGACATTATAGTATTAGGTAGTGCAGATTTTGACCCGATGCATCTTAGCTCTTCTCCAATTAGAACTGTCTCGACTTCAAACACTAATATGTTTGAAGTTGAGACTTTGGGTAAATCCCTTCAAACCCTATATAATGAAGATCATACATATTCTTCCTCTTTAGGTAACTCTCAAATAGTTAACACTTGGGCAAATAAAAGGCAAACGCAAAACAGAAGAATATTTAACAGAAGGGACACCTAGAAAAAGAAAGTATCGGGAGGAGTTAGACAAAAAATAGCATGAAATAGAATTTTTACGCAATAAGGTGAGAGCTTTAGAGAATAAAATAGAAATTTTAGAAAATAATAAAAATTTGTCTATAGTAGGGCAGGAAGAAAATAGACAAATTTCAGAGCTATGCGGCAAACTTCCTCCACATCTTGCGATATGTGTGAGAAATTATTTAAAAAATGCATCCCGTACTTCGAAGGGTTATAGATATGATATGGAATTAAAAACATTAGCTCTGGCTGTAAAATTTTTATCACCTATTGCGTTCAGGTATTTACAGCCCATTTTTAATTGGCCATCGCAAGTAACCCTCGAACAATTTGTTCAGGATTGGCCACGTAACCCTGGCTGCAATTTTAGCAGCATTAAAGCCCTGGAGTTGAGAAGCCGTGGTTTCATTGACGCACAGAGATATGTTTCGATATGCTGTGACGAAATGTCTCTGAAAATTCACCTTCAGTATGAGAGAAATAGGGAATGGATTATTGGGTTGGAGGATTACGGTGATGAAAATCGTACCTCTCGAGTAGCTTCTAGTGTTTTAACACTTTTCGTCCAAGGTATTGGTGGAGAAACTTGGACCCACCCTTTAGCAATTTTTTTGTGCACAAAGCTTGCAAAGGAGATATTATGAAAAAATATATATTCGAAACCATAGGTCAACTCCAGGGTATTGGATTACGTCCCTGCCAAATAGTTAGCGACCAAGGGTCAAATTTTGCTAGGTTATTAGGAGTATGTAAAGAAAGGCCCTATTTCGAAGTGAATGACTCGGAAGTCATTTACTTCTTTGATTCTCTTCACCTTTTAAAAAGTACACGAATGATTTGATGTGAGAAAACTCCGCAGCGTTTCTCATATCTTTTCAGACAAGCCTGGAGCATAGGATATATTCGTTGTGTAGATAAAGGGAACTGCGAACTCTTGCCAGTTGACCAGTGTGAGTCATTTTCTAACAGCTCCCTCAAAGGCGCCTGCAACGACGCTTTGGTTCAAAATACCTCTCGGCAAACTTTTCAAAGTTTACCAAGACCTACCAATTCTACCTCATTTCAAAATATACAAATCGAGGTAAATCTGGACGTAGATGAAACCAGCTTTCTACATAAAAATGCTTTTGTGTATTTTTGCGGTTATTTGTACTATAAATATTTTAAACAACATAATTGTTTAATGCTCTTGCCACGATTTGATGGTGGTATTACTGAAGAAGATTTTTTCTTCACTTCAGAAAAGCAATATAGTAATTGCCAAATAGTAAAACCACCCCTTGAATTTATAGATTTTCTATCAAAAATCGAAGATATTTATGTATACACAACATTTTGATTCTACTTGCCATAGGATCGGGTTTTCCCAAATATTATTTGAAAAAATGGTTAACGTAGAACCGTACTATTGTTGTGAAAATTGTAATTCTGATATTATAAAATGTCTATTCATTAGAATTAGAACATATTTCCTAGTAAACGCTTTTAATAAAAAAGTAAAACAAAGTGATTTCAAAAACGTAAAGTTCTTGTGTGTTACACATAAATAGTAATCACGTCCGTTTGTCTGTCTATACGATTTATGTATATATGTCTGTCAGTCTGAATTATTTTATATTTGTCAAAAAGTTTATCTGTCGAAGGCCGCATTTTCATAGTTACCTTGATCTGTGATTTTGAAATGAGAATTTTAGCAATTAGGTTTGTACGCTTATTATCAATATTTTTTTTTTGTTCTTTAAGTGTTTTCGTGTACCAGGTATAGGACCCTTCTTTCCACCACTATTCCTTTGATCGGGTTTTTAATAAGTATTTCGCTGTGGGTGATTTAGAATATTTTGTAAGTATTATTTATTACTTAGTAGATTGTTTTGAATATCATTGTTTTTGTTCCTGAATTGTACCTGATTTTTTCTATTTATTTTTGTTTTTGTTAAAATTAACACAAGGCGATTGTTATGACTTGTATTGTTAATGTTTACAATGGAATTGTACCCGATTTTTTTATATAGTTAAGTATGTTAAGCGAGTTCTTTATTTCAGCAATTCAAAAATCGAACTGACTTATTCTAGTTACATTGAAATGCACATAGCCTACTTAAAGCGAATAGCGGGTGGAGTGGACGAGATGATAATTATTGCAATAGGAGATGGGAGACAAGGAGAAATAGAGATTAATTGTTGGGAAGCGTACGGAATATGGTGTGTAGGGTGAGGGGAATATCTGGATACATAACACCTCCACCCTTAGGAAATTTGCGTCTCTGCAAATTATTCATATTACATAAATTTCTTTAATTGATTTATAATTCATACAATTAGTTTTAAACATTTTTTTTTTCATTTGTAATAAAGTTTTTCTTCATTCATTTTGGAATTTATATTTGCGTTTCAATTGTGTTTTATAATATTTCGTTCTTCTTTTATTTGATGTGTCTATTACATAATTACCATGACGCTCATATTTATCCAAATTTTTGTATTTAGGTGTACTCTTTGCAATTTGTCTGTTAACTACTACGTTATCCAACTGAGTTGACTCATGGTGCCCCTTTTTGTTAAGCTGATTGCTTCTTTCAATTTTTTATTCTTCGTATTTTCTAGATAAGTTCTGAATAGATTCTTTGTCAAAATTTTTAATTATAAAATCAATTGGCCTCATTTTTGTTGTTGAATGTATTGTGTTATTGTACGAGTTAAATATTTTGAAAAGTTTGTCACTTAACTCTACTGTCTTATTGCTTTTATCTGCTTCTATTATTCTCAAATGTTCATTTAGAGTACCGTGTAAACGTTCGATGTCAGAGTTACCTGTTTTGTGCCATGGGGTGGTTACATTTGTCGCAATGTTTTCCTCTTCCAAAAACAATCTTACTGCGCTGTGCAATATACAGCTTTCGTTATCAAATACTAGTTTCCGCATTTTGCCTAAAAATTGTATACGTTGCTTCAAAGCTGCCAAGATCGCAATCCAATTCCTGTCGTTAAGTTTATGGAACGTTGCGTATTTTGAAAATTTATCTATTGTTGTGAGATACATTACATTTCTGTATGGAAACCAAATATCTATGTGGACTAGGTCGTTGAAATACTTTGGAGTTTCTGTTATTTGATAAGGATGTTTAACTGGATTTCTGTCGTGTTTTGCTATTTTACAAATTGAACAATTATTAATGACTTTGGTTATTATTTTAAATAATTTAGGGTAAAAAACTTTATTCTTCAATTCAAGAAATATTTCTTCTATGCTTCTGTGATTGTTACGAAGGTGTTCGTTTTCTATTATAGTTAGTATTTCATTTTTGTCTGTAACTTCCATTAGTTTTGTCTTTGATCTATACAATGTTAGATTTTGAATTTGAAAATTCTGAGTATAAATGTTTTGAAATTTAAGAAAAAGTTCGTCGTTCTCACAAAAAATGCACATTAACCCATTCTCTAACAATACTTTTCGCATTATTTCTTTTAAATTTGAATTTTCTGTTACAACAATATGTGATTGACACTTATTGTGTACAATTTTTATAAAAAACTTTTCGTTTTCGCCATATCGAAGATAGATTTGATTTTTGAAATAATTAATGGATTTCTCTGTAAAAAAAAAATGTATTTTAAATTATCTTCCTGCGCACTGTGAACCGTTCCGTCCGTGGACCATGTCTCTAATTGTTCTTCACTACTATTGTTTTGAATAGTTTCGTTATTAAATACTATTACTGTTTTGCAATCCTCATTCTTTACGTATCTGCTTAAGCTATCCGCTGCCGTGTTGTCTTTACCTTTTATATAGGTTATGTCAAAATCGTACTTGTTAAGAAGAATTTTCCATGTTTGTAACTTCATGTTAGGCTCTTTGAGATTGTTTAACCACGTCAAAGGTTTGTGATAGGTTCGAAAATGTTTTACAGACCACACAACAGCAAGCATTTCTTTTTCTATAGTCGAATAGCGTATCTCATGGTCTGATAAAGTACGTGATCCAAAGGAAATTGGATGGCCGCTTTGGCTAAGCACAGACCCGATGGCAAACTGAGATGCATCGGTTGTTAATGTAAATTTTTTATTAAAATCCGGTGGTTGTAAAACTGGTTCACTTGTAACTAACTTCTTCAATGTTTCGAAAGAGTTTAAAAATTCACTGTCTTTAGTGTCAACAACGCAATCCTTTTTTAAATATCGAACCATTGGATAGGCAACCTTTGCATAATCACGTATAAATTTCCGATAATACCCTGTGATACCCAAAAATTGTTTAATTGCGTTGGATGGTGGTGGCATCGCTGCGATTGCTATAATTTTTGATGTATCCGGTCTGATGCCGTCAACTGAAACAACATGGCCTAAAAATTTCGTTGTAAATGCTGCAAGCAAAGTGACACTTTTCGCCTTGAATTCTCAAATTTGATTCTCTTAGTTTCTTAAAAATTTTCGTTATACAGTCAATATGTTCTGTAAAGCTAGTAGAAAAAATTAGAATATCGTCCAAGTAAACGACGCAAATTTTATTGACTAAATCTCGTAAAACATGATTTATTAGTCTTTGGAAAGTCGCGGGAGCTGTTTTTAGCCCAAAGGGCATACGATTAAACTCGTAGTGGCCACTTGCTGTCGAAAATGCCGTCTTGGATCTATCGTCTGGATGTACTTCGATCTGGTGGAAGCCTTTAGCAAGGTCGATTGTACACTTTCCCAATTTGTCGAATATGTCTTGCATCCATCGTCTGTTCGTTTAGCTTCCTGTAGTCTATTACAATTCGCCACCGTTGTCGATTTTCTTTGGTACGACCCATAGAGGCGAATTATAAGGACTGTTGCTCGGAACAATTATTTTCTGCACTAACATCTCGTTTATTTGTCTGTCTACTTCGGCACGATGCACAACCGGGTACCTATAAAGTTTGGTATAAATTGGCGAATCTGTCTTAGTTCTAATCCTATGTTATGCAGTTTAGGCTAAGCAATATATTGTTTCCCAATATACCGTCGAAGTAATCGTGAAATGGTAGTTCAATAAAATCGACAAACTGATTTTCTTTCCGAAATTCTTTAAAAAGTGGTACGCTATACCGTATGTTTGTTGAGACATTTCCATTTAGGAGTTTAATATTGTAGGTGGGCGACATTGTTCTCCATTTCGGATTGCAAAGCTTTAGGTTTATTATGCTAAATTCGGCGCCAGTATCAATAACAAATTTTAGTTTTTTCACCTTCGTATTTATGACTATATAGGGTAATTTCCTTGAGCGCTTTCATTCATGCCTATATCCACTGGCTCAAGTGCAGGTTCGTTATGAGAAGGATTGTGATATTGGTTGTTATGAAGATGTTGGTTACGTCCAGTTAAATGATTGTATTGTGTACTTGTTGGTTGTGATTTTGTGTTCTGTGTGACTGGTGGCTAATGTTGTGCGTTTGTCTCGATTGTGTAGAAAAATTTGACTGTCGAGTGTTATAACTGTGTTGTTGTCTATGTTGATTTTGGAATCTTTCGTTATTATTGTTGTATCTTCCGGTATTTCTGTAATTTAATGTCTGTTCGAAATTTCCTCCATTTCTATTGTAATTTTGTTGTAGTCTACTATTGAAATTATTGGAATTCGAGGCTTTATAATTTAAATGGCCGTTTGATTTTATGATTTCGAAAGCGTTCTTTAGACTTGTTGGGTCTCGACTTACGATTATGCTTTTGACAGGTTCCGGTAACCCGTGTTTAAAAGAATTTAGGGTAATTCTGGCATTGCTTTCGCTGTTAACTTCAGGGAATCTGTTTTCACTGAAATAAAGCGCATTGTTCAACCGACATAAAAGTGTTGCTAATTTATTATAGAAGTTCTCAATTGAAGAGTCACATCGACATGCTCTAATCTTGTCGATTAATTCTTCAACTGATTTTTTCTCGCCATGATAATCGATCAAAACCTGTTTAATTGATGGCCAAGTATCTAAGTTTCCATTCATTAGCAGGGACCTTCTTGCACTACCCGTAATTTTGTCTTTAATGTTGCCCATTAACAATACTTTATATTCGGATGGGAGAGGCTCCAAAATAGGCACCATTAAGTCAATTCTTTCGATAAAATTAAGTAGTGCGTCTCTATTACCATCATAATGCGGAATCGCATTTAGATTACTCGAAATGAGCTTAAATCTGCTACTTATGTCCAACTGATCCATGTTTATAACTTATTACGCAATTTAAGCAATTTTCGATTTATTTTCCAATAATTTTGAACTTAAACAACAATACTTCTAATTCGATTCTGCGTTATAAACTTATATTTATCAGTATTATACTTCTCAAGAAGGAAGAAACAAAAAAAAAAAAGAATTCTTAAGCTATCGATACGATTCGTAATATTAACTCCTATTATACATACATTTCATTTTGTAGAATTGAATAATAATTTAAATTGAAGGAAATTATGTTCTTGTTGTTGATGCTGCAATTGGTTCTGTTAAGCTTCCAATTCGACGTTTGCAAGTGTTTGCTGCCTGTAGCTGCTGAAGCTGTTGCTGTTTTTATAGCTGTCACTGTTGCCGCTGTTGTTGCTCGTGTATGTGATTTTTTATTCTCTTCTAAGTATGTTGGTTTTATGCAACTGTACCCACAATTGTACGTTTTTCTACTTTTTTCTTCACTGTTCTAACTGTTAAGTTTATTTTTCCTCTTACTATAAATTTCAGTTATTATTGGTTTTGCATGTAATTTTTTTCTTGTTCTTTTCACTTTAGACTTTACGCAACTGTACCCACAATTGTACGTTTTTCTACTTTTTTTTTCTTCACTGGTCTAACTGTTAAGTTTTTTTTTCTTACTTTAAATTTCAGTTATTATTGGTTTTGTATGTCATTTTTCTTTGTTCTTTTCGCTTTAGACTTTACGCAACTGTACCCACAATTGTACGTTTTTCTACTTTTTATTTTCTTCACTGGTCTAACTGTTTTGTCCAATAAATAGCTTCAATATTGCACTTATATTAAATTCGAACGTAATGCACGTTTGACTTATGCGCGCCGAAATTTACTCTCGCGCCTTTCATTAACAATAGTTTTATTTTTCTTTTAAATCCCGAAATTTTCTTTTAGGTTTTTCTTTGCACACGCTCTTAAATTTCTTTTCCAGAAAAAACTACGCGTGGTTCGCTTCCGACTGCGCCAGTTAAGTATGTTAAGCGAGCTCTTTATTTCAGCAATTCAAAAATCGAACTGACTTATTCTAGTTACATTGAAATGTACATAGCCTACTTAAAGCGAATAGCGTGTGGAGTGGACGAGATGATAATTATTGCAATAGGAGATGGGAGACAAGGAGAAATAGAGATTAATTGTTGGGAAGCGTACGGAATATGGTGTGTAGGGTGAGGGGAATATCTGGATACACAACAATATTAATTTCAGTTTTTGTTTAAATAATTACAAGTTGATTGTTTTGACTTGTATTGTTAATGTATACATACAATGGAATTGTAGCTTATTTTTTTATATTTATTTTGGTTTTTGTTTAAATAGTTTCCAGTTGATTGTTTTGACATATATAGTCAATGTTATATTTTTAATGTAATTAATATTCATGAATTGTACCTGACTTTATATATTTATTTTTGTCTAGTCATATTTTTTATAAGTAGATTGATTTAAAATTGTATATATAAAAAGGGTGAAAATAGGCCTCCTGGGGAACCGAACACCCAAAAAAGATCGGTAGTGCGCCTACATTGCAACCTCAGAGGTGGTGAGGAAGAGCAACAAATATCCAATAAACTTTTGTTTCAAAAATATTCTTGAAAGTTTTCATAAATGTTTTCCGTTACAAATACTTTTTCACAAAAAAGTTGATCTACTACATTTCTTTTAATTACATCTCTGTGCCTAAAAAAGGCAGATTTCGATCAGGTGATCTCAGCTGTGAAAAATTTTTGGAAAGCAGCTGATTCTTTTGTTACTTGTAGGGTTAAACAATGATCGTGCTTGCCGATTTTAACGCCAGAGAAGGTATTTTTGGCTCAGCGGTCGGTAAATTCAGCCTCCATGATGAAACATGGTTATCGAAATATGGTTATCTGTAATACTAGAAGACACGTCTCCAGTGTTTTAGACGTGCGTATGCTCCTAACTCTGTCTATCGACTCGGACCACTTTCTTGTTGCAAAAAAACGCACGCCAAGAAACACAAACTGTTGGTTTTCGGAAAAAACAGCAAAAGAACAGCAGATACAATGAGAAGTACCATGTCGCAGTGGAGAGAAAACAGACTACCTACCTCGCAACGTTACAATCGGCCACAACTTGTACGGGATGGGATAGATACCGAGAGTTGAAGATTGAAGCGAGACGCATTTGCAGACAAACAAAGATTGCGACGACTAAAAGAAAGTTTCAAGACCGGAGCATACTCTTGTAGATTGCCGATAGATCGTCTGTTTCCTGTTTTTCATGACGCGGAAAGCATTGTTTCACAGTTCTTAAAACGACGTTGCTTTTCCAAAAAATTTACTGATTTTTAAACCAATCGAGCTTTCACTTTTCTTAGGTTTTCAAAATGGTTTTCACTGATTATATTTCAACAATGCCAATAAGATCTATAACTGTCAATCGTCGATTCTCAAGAACCAATTGCTTTATTTTATTGACGTGTTGATCATCAGTTGATGGTGATGACCGCCCTGAACGTGGTTCGTCGTTAATAATTTGTACCAATCAAAAACACTTGCTCGCTATAAACAATTATCACCGAAAGCTATTCTGAATGTTTCAGCATTAGAAATTTGATTTCGCACACAAAATTGGATGGATTTTCTTTGTTCAATAATTTTCTCCTCGTAAAAACCGCCAAATACACTTTATGTACTTCAGAAAGACAAATGTACACTTAACTCCAATAATTATTTTGATTTTGATTTGTGACATCATCCAACCGAGAAAAAAAAATATTTCGACGATTGGGTTTTCACGCGAAATTTAAATTAAAAAGTTTTACTATTTCTTGCCCATAGAACCACAGTAAGACAATATTGTGTATTATTTTTAAGTCTGTTTATTATTACTTAACACCTTTCCGATGTCCTTCGTTTCCAACACATATTCACATATATTATATTCAAATGAAAAATTCGTGGTTACATGCGAATGTACATACTATATATACAATATAGCGAGTTTTGTAATAGGAATGATATGATTTCTCAATGTCGTTTCGGCCATTTTAATATGTCATGATGACTCGGCTATAATCGCGTAAGCGGTGCCTACGCCAGTAAAGAAAGAAGAAGATCTGTAATTTTTTCCATGTATTCAGTAATGTTTACATTTTCATCATGGTAAATTTTTACATCAATTTCACAAACTTTCACACTAAGATAACTTTCTTGGAAGAATACGTGTAGCAAGTTTGAAGAATAACGCTAGTCATTGCTTGCAGAAACACACAACTTGTCCCGTCATCACGTTTACATCTAGCACGGTACAATGGATTTAAAAGACTACTTGACTACCCCATATTGGGTAGCAACTTGAAAATCGATTTCAATGCTGGCGCCTCCTGATCATCCTGATCAGCGTTGGCATTGAGATAAACGCACTACTGCGACACTAATCTCTAAGGACGTGCAAGTTACACAGCGCCGCAACAAAATCATCGAGTCGCTAGCCGGCAGCTCATGGTTAATAGGTAAAAAAATGTTGTTGGCAACATAATCATCATCATAAACCATGCAGCACCGATATGATCCGGAAGAATTCTGGAAGATATAATAATCTAGACTCTGTTGATATGTGTCATTCTAGAAAACTTATTCAATACGTTCCTACGAAGAACGAAAGTCCAGTCCCTTTTCTGTTTATTTTTAATATCTGAAAATTACTATAAGCACCTGGACAATTTCAATGACATAGTCTGTAAATGGAAATGAGCATTGAAATTGTAAACATTTGTTCAGAAAAACAGCGGACTCTCCAACTTAAGTAAGAGTAAAGTGTGCATCCCAAAGGAAACGCACTCTACTCTTACGAACTATAAGGGACACCTCATATTTCTCACAATAGTGATATTCCCCTGCCGATGGCTGAATGGTCAGCGGGCGGTAATAAATAGCTGATCGCGGACGGTCCCCTCCGAAGCCCGGGCGAGGTCGGAGGTATAAATGCCTTCTCTACGCATACCGGCTCTGCGGTCGAGTGACCAACCCCTTCTGGCTTACAAAACAATAACAACTACAACAACAACCAAATTGACGACAACAGCGACGACTAAGGACATGACTTACAGGAATCCTTTTACGGAATCCGAAGAGGACGAATTACTCGCCTACAACCAGGAGACGAGTAAGAGTACTGCCGGACATACCAGCCAAAGTATACCGGCAGATACAGCAGCGAAAACAACAAGTATAAGGGAGGAAGCGTCCACCTCCAAAGCTGCCATGAGCACCAACCAAAATGCACTGGCGGCTAAAGGAAAAAACAAAAAGAAGCGCAAGAAATCCCAGAATCAGCTGAAAAAAAAACCGGTACCAAAGAGCAGTCTTCATATTGGGAAATATCGCCAAAGACCAGGCAGCCGGTACCCCAGTTGATGACGCAGAAACAAAGCGCCTCAAATCAATAGTAGAAGACTATGAAAGCTTTGTGAAAAGGAAGCAATCAGAACCTCTAGAAGAGGGCAAACAAGAGAACAATTCACAAGAAAGGAATCGCTGCATCACAGAAATACAAGAAACTCTGCCCGAAAAACCTAGGCGGAGTGAAGGTGAACAAGTGGCCATCATAGACGGGAACTCTTCCTCCCCGAGCACAATACAGGAAAGATGGATGGAGATCGACGTCAGATTGTCGAGTATGGTGCTAAGCTTTGTACTCGACAAACCTGAGGATCTTAGAGGAGTCAAACTCTAGGTGATGCGTACAGATAAACCTGCAGGACTCGAAGAGTGCTACAGCGAATCTGACAACCCTCATAAAAGAGGGGGGCATCGACATCAGCCTAATACAGGAGCCCTGGGTCAATGAAGACACCATAAAAGGGCTAAGCAGCAGAACTATAACCTCTTTTACATACGGAACAAAGGTAAACCTAGGGCATGCATTCTTATCAATAGAAGTATATATGCATTTCTTTGTCCTATTTAAAAAAATCCCTTCTTCTTGGTTTCGGCCTACTTGGCCCATAACGAAGACATACCACTGGCGCCTCTCACCAGACTAGTGGAGGACAACAGAAAGGAGGGTCCTAATAGGGTGTGATGCAAACGCAAGGCACACTGTATGGGGTAGCTCTAGTATAAACACCAGAGTTGAGTCACTCTTTCAGTATATTTTGAATAGCAATCTAAATATATGCAGCAAGGGCGATAAGCCAACTTTTATTTTCCCAAGCTCTGATAGGTTTCCGGGAGGACACCCGATGAGCCTTCAATGTCGGATCACTCCTGGATACTCTTCAGCATCCGCGAGAAACACAGTGCTCCTCTCATATATCGGAACCCTAGAAGAATAGCGTGGGAAAAATTTACAAGTAACAAAATGCCTTAAAAAGGGAGGCAATAAGAGTAATAGTAATCCTAAGGGACTAGATTCAAAAGTAGAAAAGTTGGAAAAAACCTTAAATTAAAATTTGGCAGCCATATAAAGATATTATTAAAAGATACAAAAAAGCAGTCAGAAAGCTAAAAACGACTCATGGCGATCTTTCTGCACATCAATAGAAAGTTGCAAAGAAACCGCAAGGCTGAGCAAAATGCTATCTTAAGATCATACGAATACTGCCTACATTAGGGCGGAGGGAAATGACTGGACCTCCTTGGCAAAAGTCTCTGGAGGTACTAATTACAACGCATTTTCCCGGGAGTCAGCATGCATCTTTAACGAGGGCTCAACCAGAACCACCGTTAAACGCAGCTGATTACCGAAGCCAAATAGTAGACAAAAGCAAAATCAAGTATGTCATAAACAGTTTTGCACCATTTAAAGCGAAAGGTCCTGACGAGATTATGCTCAGAATGCTGCAAAAACTGGTAGAACCAATGGTTCAAAGATTGAAAATATGTACAAAGCTAGCATTCACCTATCTTGCATCCCAAGAAGTTGGAGAAGAATTAAAGTTGTGTTCCTTCTAAAACCAGGCAGAAGAACACACGAGAATGCCAAGGATTTTAGACCTATAAGCCTTACCTCCTTTATGCTGAAGGTACTAGAAAGGCTAATAGACTTACATGTAAGAACAATAATGGCGGATAAGTTATCGAAATCCCAACATGCGTACATAAAGGACCGATCAACTGAAACTGCCCTTCACGAGAGATAAATGTAATTGAAAAATCACTACACCACAAACAATACACCATCGCTGCTTTTCCAGACATAGAGGACGCCTTCAATAACATGATGACACTGTGTGCAGATGGATACTATCGATGCTTGAGAATAGGACGATTATAGCTTCAAACGGCGCTGCAACACAAACAAGTTATGTGAGTAGAGAAACGCCTCAAAGAGCGGTTCTCTCTCCGCATCATAAGTGGGTGTTACTGGTGCAATCAAGTCATGTCCGACTGATGCGCTCAATGTGGTCCTGCATCAACTACCCATGAATATTTTTATTCACAAAACAGCAGCTCTTGCAGCGATAAGAATAAAAGAATTGGGTGGTTGGAACAAGCAGAACTACGGACATAATGTAATCCTTAACAAGCTCACCATTAATAAATCAGACTAAATTCTCCCAAAGCTGGATTTCAATAGACACTTCCAGGTGAAGATACCATCTAGACGAAAATGGGGAAGAGGTTCAATAGGAGAGGAGGATACCATCTCAGTCTATACCGACGGGTCCAAAATGGACTGCGGAGTAAGCACGGGGGTATTCTCCGCTGATCTAGGCATATCTCTTTCTATATGTCTACCGAACTCGGCTAGCATCTTCCAAGCAGAAGTACTGGGTATAGAAAAAGCCTGCGAAGCTCTATTAGAAAACCACGAGAATATACATAAAGCAACTATATTTATGGATAGCCAGGCGGCGCTCCTGGCCTTGTCTTCAGCCAAGACAAATTCCAGTATAGTTCACAAACGCAAGAAAGCACTAAGCACTTGATCAGGTTTCCGGTCACAGGAACATTTTCGGTAACGAAAAAGCAGACGAGTTGGCTTTCCTCAACGAATCCGAAGCGGGGCTAATACCAAGTCCGCTAGGATCGATCAAAAGAGAGATCAATAGACAATTTCAACAAGTTGCAAATAACAAGTGGAAAAACATTACAAAATGCATCATAACTAAACAATTATGGTAAATATATAGGAAAAGAACCAACGACTTATTAAAAAGGTAAAGAAAAAGTATCTACAGAGTAACAGCTACCACAACAAGGCGCTGGCCATTTGGGGAACATGCGTCCAAAATGTGTATGCCCTGAAACGACATCTGCCTAGGCTGCGGAGTAGCAGGAAACAGGGAAACAATTTTCCACTTTCTCTGTGAATGCCCAGCTCTAGCACAGATCCAACACAAAACACTTGGAATCCATCAAGCACCAAACCTTGAATGGATTTCTACTAAAAACATATCAGACATAAGTAGTTTCATTGAAACCTCAAAATGGTTTGAGAGAGAAGGTGAAACGTAATAGCAGATACAGGAGACTCTACGAATAGTGTATCAAAATGGCACAGCAAGTGCTAATTGAGCCGGATAGACTACAGGGCTGCACTCCTACCTGCCTACCTACCTCCAACTTTTAACACTACCTTTCAAAGAGCACCGTGATATTTGGTATACCTTTGAACATATGTATTTGTAAACTTTGACATTTTTGTTAGTATACAAATTCAGAACGTTTTGACATATGAGCGCTATTTGTGTTATTTACTGTAATTTAAAATAATCCTACTGGCCACAAACTGGAATTAAAGAAAGGATAATTTCGAGAGATTTTTTTACAGCTTTCGACGTGGATTAATTCAGAAACACTGCATCGATGAACTTAATTCAACTTTTGGCTATGAAGCTCCAGTGTTCATCGATGATATGGTGAATCCAATCGAAGTCGTAGATCAGTTTCTGTTCCGGAAACTATTGGCATTGATGATGTGCGCAAACCAAAAAGGAAACAACTAAAGACATTAATGAGACAAGCATATCTTCAATATTGCATGAACATTTGACTCTAAAAAAAATGTTCACGTTGGATCCTACATAATTTGTCAATCGCTCTAAAAAAGAATTGTGTCGATTGGCTGAGAAAAATATTAAAAAACAAGTTCGGAAGGGTTAAGTTCGGATGCAACCAAACATTTTATACTCTTGCAACTTACAAGAATCAAAACCAGTGAAATAGCGTAAGGTGTAAAACGTCAACCTGAGGATCGAAATCCATAACATATACCATATATAACTTCTAGTTCCAAACGCATGCAAAAGTGTATACATCTTGATGCAGAGTATTTTGAAGAGAATCAAAGCTATTTTCGATAATTCGTATTTTTTTTTCTGTTCTTTATTCGAAAAGGAGTTATTCCCAAATTACATGATTTTATACAAATACGTGCAGGAAACAAACTCTTGGCTCGCTTTCAGAAAGTGGAAACACAAAAAAGGGTCTCCCAAACCCCCCCGAAAAGAAAACGAAAAGGATTGAAGAAACAGAAAAAGTAAAACTTCAAAGACCACCTAAAAAGCAAGCCGTGATAAAAAAAACTATGCAAAATTTCGGAGTAACATTCGGAGCAAAATTAACCCAGTCGAGTCCGAGGTAAAGATAAAAGAACTACGCAAAAGTCGAGACGATGCAATGCTGTTGCATCTAGAAAAAGTACCGACGGCAATAAGCTAAAGACGATTCTTAAGGAGTCTGAGAAAAAGTGCAGGCGTTACTTTGTGAGATGTTGCACAAGTGAAAATGTTCGCTATCGCGAAATTCAACTCTGTAAGGCGTTGAAGCGCATTGAAGTTTGCGTAGTATCAAACTAAGTCGTTTTACGATTTTTTTAATCGTCATCAAACTGACGCATCAGACAGACAAGGTAAGTTTGTGGCGTTTAAATTTACTAATATAGTATATTTTGTTGAGGAAAGACGAATGAAAAAAGAACATGAAATGGGAATAAAGAAATAGGAAAGGAATTAGCTTGTGAACTTCTATTTACTTTGCATTTATTTTAAAATCAGCCATATCAACTGTAGATTACGAGTAAATGATATCACTAAAAGATTCAACTGCTGTTCAACTGTCCATTTAGTTAACTTTTTTTGGGACTGTTGGGGAGTAGATATTAGGAGACTAGATATCTGTGTAAAGTGTCTGCAGTTAGTAACATCGCCGCAATGTGGCTTCCATATGGAAGTAAGCTGACTGCCATCGCGTGCGGTGATGCTTTGCTCGGACTATGAAAAAAACTTGACAGAAGAAAGGGTATTTTTAGAAATCAAAGCGAGACTTAGCTTCTTCTTCTGTTTTACTGGCGTAGGCACCGCTTACGCGATTATAGCCGAGTCAACAACAGCGCGCCAGTCGTTTCTTCTCTTCGCTACTTGGCGCCAATTGGATATTCCAAGCGAAGCCAGGTCCTTCTCCACTTGGTCCTTCCAACGGAGTGGAGGTCTTCCTCTTCCTCTGCTTCCCGCGGCAGGTACTGCGTCGAATACTTTCAGAGCTGGAGTGTTTTCATCCATTCGAACAACATGACCTAGCCAGCGTAGCCGCTGTCTTTTAATTCGCTGAACTATGTCAATGTCGTCGAGACTTAGCTTAGTCGTTTTAAATATAGAACGAGAAATAAATTTTTGAAGATCCAACGGTGAAGACACTACATCGAACATCATTTTATCATTCCAAACATGAACACCCTTAAGAAAATATAAGAGCAACCAGCAATCTTAAATGGAAGGTTAAAGAACCTAGCCCCACATGCTTGCTCTCACGAATAGACTTCAGAGCAAAATACTTTTCAAATGTTAGTTATGCTGCAATAACCCGATTTTGAACGAAGCTATACCAAAGATCAAAGACAAGAAACGAAAACCTACAGCATACTTCCTTTTTAATTTTTTGATTTTTTTTTTTAGATCGCTGAAAAACAGGCCTTAGCCGGATGAAATCCGGGTCAATTCCGGTGCGTAGAACCGGCTGTCGTGGGTATACATAATTCTTCTTCTTTACTGGCGTAGACACTGTTTAGACGGTTATACCCGACGCGCCAGTAATTCTTCCTTTTCGGTGTTTGGAGCCAATTGAAGATTTCAAGTGTAATAGCAAGTGTACATAGACTGTTTGATGACAGGAGTTTTTCGTCTTGCCCTCGTTCACATTTAATTCGCTTCTTTATCCAACCCGGAGAAAATAGAACTTACGGCGCGGTTGTTATGGCCATTGCTATCGACGTCATCGGCGTATACCAGCAGTTGAACACTCTTGTAGAAGATAGCACCTTCTTTTTTCAGATTCGCAGCTAGAATTATTGTCTCTAACAATAAATTGAAGAAAACACATGATAAGGTCTCCTTGTTTGTATCAAACGGCTCGGAGAAGTCCTTTAAGATCCTGAGAGGGTAAATCTATTGGAAGTGCTCCATGGTCGGAGAATGGAACGCCTGCTCGTCTTTATCGATCGGGTTCATCATCTCCTGGTCACCTCGGAGGGTTCTACAAGAGTAAGTTCCAGTCTTGATACCTACTGTTAGCCGTCGCATCTTTTAGTAGAATTTTCGAGCATTACCCCTGTCGGCCAGCACGCATTTCGGCCTCTTTCTTTTTTGTCTTGAAATAGGTCTCGCTTCCCTCAACTGTCTGTATCTATCCCATCCCGCACGTGTTGTGGTCGATTGTGATGTTGCGAGGTAGACAGATTATTTTCTCTCTACCGCGACAGGGTACTCCTCATCGTGTCAGATGTTCTTTTGCCTTTCTCAAAAATAAATGGTTTCGTTTGCAGGGTACGGATTACCTGGTACGTAAGAACTTGTAATGCCGCCCCAAAGATTCCTTACACCGATTCGGTGATGAGTGCGCTTAGAGAGCAGAAGTGCAAGTCGCCAGAAAATCATTCAGCTGTCTGTTGTGATTGCAGCTTCCCCGACGTCGAAACTTCCATGGGTGCGTATCTTCGCTGCAACAGTATACCAGTGATCAGAAAACATTGCCGATCTCCAACGTATGTAAATGTTATCAGCTGAGGTTGGTATACACCAGAGCAAGAGACCATGGAAACGCATATACAAATCAAAAGTGGTATCTAGTAATAATTAAAAAAAAAAATTTTCTCTGAAATGTCTACTTAATTATAAAAATGATTGTGTTTATACTTAGTGGGCAAAATTAAGGAATAAAACCCATTTGAAAACAAAAAAAAAGAAAACATTATTAAGAATATATATAAATCTTACTAAGGCTATGAAAATAATAATTTTGCGTTAGTCTATGAAACCTGTCCAGGTCTATATTAGCCAAAATTTACACACTCACAGTGGAGCGTCGTCAGTGGAAGTTCAGTATCATTTTTAACGTTTATTTTGCATCATTTGCAATTTTCGTAAGTAACAATTTGCAATATTCACCCAGACCGGTTCTACATACAATTTTATTGGTTGAAAAATCTATTTAAATATGAGAGAGAGGGTACATGATCCTAATTAAGATATTTATTTTGTTAATAATTTTATGAAAAGTGTTGTTTATAAATTAATTTTGTGACAATAAGAATGCCGAGATACTTTCCTTTTTCATTTCAAGAAACAGTAACATTGCTTAATGCAACGCAGCTCTGGCGCAAGTAACATTATCTGTGTTTTCTACTAAAAAAAAAGGCTTGTTTTTTCTGGGGTTATTGTAAACTCATTTAGAGAAATAATTATACAAAATGTTTAGAGCTGATTTAAATTTAATAGTTTAATCTACAGAAAGCTCCCCAGCACTCAAACTAGCAGTATCAACAGGAAATATTAATGTAAGGCATTAATTTAATTTGAGAAAATCTGCTGTATACAGTTGCGAGCATTGAAATAGTAGTGCCTATTGGCAAAGAGAGTAGTACTTAAATTTTTTTTGTTTTATGATATTGCCGTCGATAATTATTCTAGTTATATTTTCTGAATTATAATGGTCCTGTTAAATCTGTTACTTTTTTACAGCCAATTATATGGGATATTTCTTTTTATGAGCAGCAATAGGATAGTAGTGAACGGTGAGCTCAGTGCAAAAGGATTATTTTTAGTAAAAAATATTTAATTTTTTTAAACAAAAAGTAAATTTCCTGTTCTTTTATTTATTACTCAATGTAAAAAAGGAAAACAAATATGACTTTGCACCTTTTAGTGGGCGGCGGGAAGCACTGTAGTGAAGAAAAACGAGAGTGAATTCAATCTGTCATAAACAACGTTAAAACCTACAAAGGAGTCTAAGGACTTATAGGGTGTTCAACCAAAATGATTCGCATTGCAATGATTTATAAAAAAGGCTTAAAAAGTGGCGCAAGGCGATTTCTTTCTGAGAATTTTATACGAAAAGTTGTGAAATGCGCTTAGACTCGACCTAGAATGTCAGCTGTGGAGATTCGGAACGAACTTAACCTACCCTGCGCTGTTCATAGAATGAGAAGACTTCTACACCCTCGAAAAGTAGTCTCAAATTCGCAAGAGGACAACTGAATTGCCCGATTGAGAAATGGCGCAACATCTTGTGGACTCACGTGTCGAAAGTCGCTCTATATGGCGGTAAAGGGTTCAGTAAGTATGTAAGACGCTCCCCTAATACAGAGTATAACCCCAGATTCAGCATAAAAACTTTGGAGCATAGCGGTTCGAGCGTCATGGTTTGGGACTGTTTTCCTTACAGAGGTGTAGGCCCAATTCACAAGATTACTGTCATAATGGAGCGATACACATACGTGGATATAATGTAAAATATTATGATAAAATTTTCTGAAGAGGACATACCGCGGAAACTAATATTTCAGCAGGATAATGACCCGAAGCACACCAGTAGGGTGGCAAAGAAGTGGTTTCGAGTCAATGGAATTGAGGTCGTGGATTGACCAGCTCGATCCTCTGACCTCAATCCTATTGAAAACCTTTGGGCAAACGTTAAGAAAGCCGTGTGGAATGATGAACCCAAAAACATCGATAAGTTGTGGACCGTAACGCAGCAAGCATGGTAGAGCATACCACTGAATGGATGCCAGAGTTTCGTAGATTCCTTGAAGATGCGTTGCAATCATGGTCATGCTACCAAGTACTAGGATCTCGTATAGACGAAACATGCAAAAATCCTTCAGTATTTAAAAAAAATAATACTTTACTACTATTTTACTGCTCCCAACAATTTTCATACATAAACACATCTTTGTAAAAAAAAAAACTGGTGCGTGGAGTCCCTACTTGCGGAAGAAGTGAAACTTCTTAGTGATATTCCAAGAAATGCATATCATTTTGTATGAAAGAAAACTAGCGAGAGGGAAAGCAAAAAAAACCAACACTTTCTTAAATTCACATTTTATAAATTTATTATAAAGCAAAATCCAAATCAATTATCATTTCTGGGTTCTGACGGATTGTTATCTATAATATTTACAATTGGATTTTGATAACTATAATACGATATGAAATGTCTTACATCTATTTTATCTATATTTCTCGCGAATACCGCATCAATAGTCATACCTCCTTTTGTCGTAGGATCATTTCCTCCATTGATCATTTCTAATGAAAATTTCTCTCTAAGGAATGCCAGTAATGGTTCAGCTTCTGACAATGAGAAATTTACATTGAAATCTCCCGCAAGGAGTACCGGTTGTTCGCTATATCAAAAATCAAAATTTGGTACGCAGACAGGAGGCTTGTTGTCGTTCATAAATGTTTCTGATAACATCAAGATGTTTGATTATTTAAACACTCTATCTGAGAAATCATCAACATGAGCACGAAGACTTTGACAATTGAATGATATTATTGATAAACATTTTCCTGAGCTAAGAAACTCGAATAGTTCTTTTTATAAGGTGATAATTGGATTTTGACGTAATTTTATCATTTCATTTCGCAAAGCGCGACATGACCAGTCATTGCTTCCAATGCCGTGATAAAATTTTTTCTTGCTGTTCACTGGGATTATGTAAACTCCTTCAATGGCAACAGCTCTTGACAGTGCGACATAAACTAACTGTTAAGATTGAACTTTTTCATAATAGTAAACAAGTTTATTGAAAGTTCTTCCTTGTGACTTTTGAATTGTCAACCCACAAGCTGGTGCGAGTGGAAAGTGGTTTATCTTAGCTGATATACTCCTCTGTCTATTAAGATATATTGTTGCGTTTCGTCGGGCAATTGGCACGGCCAAAGGATTGATATTATTTTCTAGCATGAATGATCGTGCTGGCATACGAGCTTTTACTCCAGTTTTATCACAATTTGGAAATACTAGCCGCACTCGAGTGACTTCTCCATTGTCGTTTTTTTCTACGTTATCTAATTTCCCCATGGCACCGTTGGCTAATCTATCAGCAACTGTTAAACGTTGTAGCAGCCCACCGGTATCAGCTGGTAGTGTTTTCTTCTCAAGGGTCTTACGAGCGCTCCGAATTGTT
>JBAWJQ010000617.1:0-144815 GCA_037783105.1 Bactrocera zonata
GAATTTAATACTTTTGTGCGGTTCGTTAGAATTTGCTGTAGAAATCCACTTGTGACCATTTTCATCGTAGCTCATCATTCTATTACAAAAAATATATAAATTTTGCGGTTTGCGGAGATTTCAGTCGATTTTTTTTTAATATCAATTAATTTTGTTAATATATCATCGAGATAATTTGATTTATTTTGCTTGATGTAATATATTTATTAGGGTAATCGGTGTAATATTGAATATAATATACAGTTTCTTTTGCCAAATTTGTATTCTATGGCTCATTTACTCATTTACGTATATGGCTTTGACTCGCCTATCAAATAATCAAATCAATTAATGGACACTTTATGTCCTTAAAAGTTTACTATTTGCGCATTTTATGTCTGTTTAAAATGCTTCATGGTGTTATTTAAACTATAAAGTTTTCATTAGAGTTGCAGTCAAATATATTCCGTCTACCTCTATCATTGTGTGCGATCAAATTACCCAAATAATTGTAAATAAATGTGAAGGATTGTTCATTTCATAGTTTCATACTTTTTGAAAGAAAAAACAAAGAAACTTCAAACTTATTGGGCAATGTTTATTACCATTCGAAAATCATTGCTTGGCATTTATTTTTTAGTAGTTATCTCTTTCAAATGTTGACCGCTGCTACGTCTCAGATGGTCCATCCCTTGAGTGCAATTGACGAATGCCAAGTGTGATATTTTTCTCTAAGCCCTGCATAGATTAATTGACTGATGCGATGTGTGCGGAGTGGCGCCGTCTTGTCGAAATATCGACGAAATCAAAAGCTTCAATTTCAGGTATCAAATGGTAAGTCATCATGACGTGATAACGATCGCCATTGACGGTTACGTTCTTACCGATATTATTTTCGATCCCTTGATTTTCCGATAATTTGATAAACAGTAGAGTCGAATCGTGTATTATATATGCAAAAAGGCATACATTTTGAATATTTACCATATTTTCAAAGTTTGTCTGTGTTTGAGCTTTCGTTTAGTTTATTTACTGATTCCCAATTACTTACTTTATCACCTCACGCCTGTACTTTGCTTTAAAAATATTTGTATCTACCTTATACTTAACTGCTGAAAACTAAGTCCGTTGTCATATTACTTATTTATACCGTAGTTGATTAGGGCTCTAGGTCAGCAAGGGGAATAAAATTAGTACAAAATTGATAAGGGTGAAATTTAAGTATTAAAATCTTGTCAAATTGCCTGAACTACAAAAATTGTATTATGGCTTAAATATATAGCACTCAGTTCAGTAAGTCATTAAGTCATTGAGTTTCCATATTAATCATGTCCTTATATATTTAACAGTACAGCAATCATGTCTTGTACCTTCTTGTATTTCACTTGATGGCGAAGTCCAAGGGGGAACTTTAATGTTATCTTTGCTGTTCCACTTTAAAGAAAATGGCGTGATATTTCAACATATTTTTGCTCTTGTATGCACTAAAATTTCATGATGCGAGTCCATTTGAATAATTATGTAGATTATTATAGTGGGTTATATACTAATCATATTTGCATATAAGTTAATGAAAAAGTTATTTTTTACCAATCTATATTATATATGTCAGCATTTATAATTCAGTAATATTTAGAATCTCATACGAAAATATTTAACTTTGTGTAAGAGTATTGAAGAAGAACTGAAAAAAATAATCAATAAAGCAAATTTTTTTATTGTTAGATTACGAAGGAGCTCTTTGTAGATGCGTTCAGCAAGTCAACTAATGATGCGCATACGTCATTTGATTGGCCTAGGACAAAAGTAGTATAATTGGCATAAAAGGAAGACTAAATGACCAACTGATTTGTTGGGCTGATGTTCAGTTCGAGTGACTGCAAACGGTTGAGGAATTTAAGTACTTAAAATATATTATTTAATATCACTAAACACCTATAGAATTTGATTTTTATGTACCTTTGTGATACCAACAAAGTTATTGACTATTTTTAGATGGATTTATAAATATGAAATATACTTATTTTTGACTAAAAATATTGTGTTTTATTTTATACAAAAGAAAGTTGGCATAGTTTCGCTTTAATGACGGTTTGTTTTCTTGTATCTCAAGCAGTTTTCGGTTATCATTTGTTTGAAGGCGACAAATTATTATTTTATAGACAAAACAGAAACGCATAACGGTATTGGATTCAGAATTGGCAGATAATTAACGTTACCCTTGAAATTGGTCGACAGTACATCGACTATTCTGTTCTGCACGCCTGGTACAAATTTCGATTTTTTGGCATAAGAGAGGAAAATTTTACACCAAAATGTTCAATTCACAGACATCAACTGCTTATTGCAAAAACCATGTACATTTTTGTAGTAAAAAGTAGAGAATTTTAATAGGAATTATCAAAACAAAAGATGCAATAATGTGTTTTACTTAATTATTTTGGTTGAAAACAACAGTGAGTATGCACACAATTTTATTTTGACAAATTTTCTTCTATCTTTCCAATTGTTTGTTTATGTTTTTAAACTATGCAATTTCTATAAATTTTCCAAAACTTCTTTGAAATCCCCTTAATTTGTCATCTAAATCGGTTAAAATTTGCCGAAGTTATGAAGAAAATTCCTTTTTCTCCAATTTTCCAAAACTCCAACTCTATCCTGTCAATTTGACACCAAAATCATCAAAATCAGTTAAGAAATGCCGAAAATACGAAAAAGTCGCCATTTTCTTCATTTTGTTTTCAATTTTCAAAAACTCCTCACAAATCTCTGTAGTTTGACACCAATATCATAAAATCGTTTAAGATTTGCCAAAACTAAGAAAAAATCTCCATTTTATTCACTTTATTTTCAATTTTCCAAAACTCCTCTCAAATCCCATTAATTTGACACCAAAATCATCAAAATCGGTTAAGATTTGCCGATTTTACGAAAAATTGCAATTTTTTTAAATTTCTTCCAATTTTCCAAAGGTCCTCTTCAATACCTTTAATTTGACACCAAAATCATTAAAATCGGCTAAGATTTGCCGGAATTACGAAAAAATTAAAATCTGGTCACCCACAGCCACATGGCGGCGCAACCAAAAAATTTCATTTCCCAAATCGCCAATTTGCACCAGGCACCCAGAATCGCCCAGTAGGTAGCTGCCGCAAAAAAATATTTTTTCCTGTAGCCTACCTCAAAGGCGCCGTGTGAGCTGCTTTACCAGCACATGCAGGACAACCGGAACTGAAGCCTGCTGTCGCGTTTACATGAATAACTTCCATAATTCAGCACCGATTTCGATCGTTCAGGCACCAAATGAAAGAACAAGCATGCAGCTACACGATTAAGTACTAACGAATTATAACAAAATACAAATAGAAGATATTTTTTAAAGCAAATGTGTCGAAGCAACTGTATGATAAAAAATTCAAATTTCATATTAATAAAGTGAGATGTAAGGATCTTCGTGTTACAAATCACTAGAAATATACTTCATAATTATATTCCGTTGACGGCAACATTTCAACTAATAAACATTCGTAGTTAATGCATGTTTTTGAATTCTTTCTAGATGAATTGCCATGGTTACGTAACAGATGAATGTAAGTGCATACACTTATATGTTCTAGAAGTGATCATCTTTCATTTGCCATCAAAATCATTGAAATCGGTTGGGTTGTACGCGACCGCGGTAGGTACTTATCGCGCAAGCAACTACAGCAAATGGTGGATAATGCAGTACTGTGCATCATCGATCGCATATTCGCTATAACTTTAGTAAACTTTGGCCGATTTAAATGATTTTGGTGGCAAATGAAAGGTGATCGCTTTTAGAAAACATAATTATAAACGCTAACTTTCATCTGTTATGTAAGGTTGGCAATTCATCTCGAAAGAAGCTATTCGAAAACATTCATTAACTACGAATGTGTTGATGTTGAAATGTTGCCGTTAATGGAATAAATTTATGAAGTGAATTTCTAGTGATTTGTAACACGAAGATCCTTTCATCTTACTTTATTAATATGAAATTTTCAGTTTTTTATCATACAGTTGCTTAGAGGCATTTGCATCAAAAAATATCTTATATTTGTAATTTGTTATAATTCTTTAGTATTTGATCGTGGAGCTGCACACTTGCCCTTTCATATGGTGCTTGAATGATCGAAATCGGTGCTGAATTATGGAAGTTATTCAAGTAAACGCTGCGGTTGTCCTGCATGTGCTGGTAAAGCAGCTCACACGGCGCCTTTGAGGTAGGCTACAGGAAAAAAATATTTTTTTGCGGCAGCTACCTACTGGGCGATTCTGGGTGCCTGGTGCAAATTGGCGATTTGGGAAATGAAATTTTGTGGTTGCGCCGCCGTGTGGTTGGGGTGACCAGATTGTAATTTTTTCGTATTTTCGGCAAATCTTACGCGATTTTAATGATTTTGGTGTCAAATTGAAGGTATTGAAAAGGAGTTTTGGAAAATGTAAAATGAAATGAAGAAAATTGCGATTTTTTCGTAGTTTCGGCAATTCTTAACTGATTTTAATGATTTTGGTATCAAACTAAAGAGAATTTAGAAGAGTTTAAGAAGATTGGTAGAAATTTAAAAAGATTGCGATTTTTCGTAAAATTTACAAATCTTTAGCGATTTTGATTATTTTGGTGTCAAATTAAAGGGATTTGAGAGGAGTTTTGGAAAATTGGATGGTACAGTAAAATTTAAAGATATAAATTAAATGAAAATGAACAAGTAAGGAAACATTGTAAAAATAAAGTTATGTGGAAAATAATAACATCAAACGACAGTTAAATATTTTTTTATTTCAATCACTTTTCTTTTGTTATAAGATGTGTACATCTATACATTGGGTTTTACTGAAAAATATATGATTTTTACAATGAGAGCTCATTTTTGTTATATTACACTATGTTTAGTAAATTCATGCTTGTCTTTTGACTGTTTTCATTATCTTTTCTTCACTTTTTATTATTTTATTGTTTATTTAAAAAGTAAAATTTATTACAGCTAAATACAGAGTTGTGATATAAAGATTAATGATACGCAGCTTCTCCACATGCGCCTTGATTGATGTGTATTACTTGTGAACAGTCAGCGTGCCGCAGCGTTCTGCATATACATAAGCGGGTGTAAAGAGTTTGTCAACCCGGGCATGGGATGACGATGCGTCAAGTTTAGATTTTCATATTTCAATAGCGAAAAAATTTTTAAGCGTGTGTGAACTCAACGTACTATAAAACCTTCTGAGCGGATGTGTGGAAAGCCCGTTAAAACCGCGTTCATGATATTCAATTTCGCTAAAATTTGTTATGCGGCCAGCCTCTGGTTTGTCAATACAGTATTCTAGATTTTATACTATTCCATGAAAGTGTAGATGGAGTCGATCAGAACTTTCCAAACATCAGCGTGAAAGCCAGCGAAGTTACCTGGAATATGTAAAAGAAAATAAAAATTATCTGCTGTAAAAACACATTACATACATATATGTATGTATAAATTATATATGAAATATACTTATAATAAGTGTGTACATAAAATACTGTTTATGCATTAAGGGGTGGTATGGGTTTCCTGGGTAAAAAGTAGCCTTTTTCAACGATTTTTTCTCATATAAAAAATTAAATATTTTAATAAAATGTTTTATTGTTATAAACATACAATATTAACAAAGAAATTCTGAAGTTTTTGGTAAATGTTTTAAACCCGTCCACTGCGACGCCATTTTCAGTGGCGCTCTTTACAAGACAATCTAGAGTAAAAAATACGCGTTAAGACGCTAACTTAGAACTTGGAAAAAGAGAAAAATCTGATAATTGCATTTTTGGCAAACATTTTCAATTTTTTTTTTCAAATAGTTGTAATCGCATAAAATCTTCGTCCAAGTCTTTAAGAATTGTATCTTAAAATTTAATGAAAATCAGTTTAGTATTTTTCGAGATATTTTGCCAACTGACTTCAAGGACACAGTTTCAAGAAAACGCGTTTCGAGCGCACCAGTTCTCAAGGCTGTTTCTCCGAAACTATTACACGGATCAACTTTAAAATTTAGGACAATATTCTAGTGGTGTTGTAGAACCAAGTACTTGTTTGAAAAATTTTTGATTTGACGAAATATTTTCAAGGAATTCGGCATGAGTTATTGTTTAAAGAAACGGTAAAATCTCCGAAAAAACATTTATATCGATTCACTTAAGCATATAGCTGATATAAAAACTGTCCAAGCTAAATTAAATTATTGTGAAAAATATTTTTTATTTGTTAAGGGTATTATAGATTAGAAATGGTGGAAATTTACCCCCCGCACAAAAAAAAATGGCAGCAGAACTGAAAGTTAACGAAGAAAAGCCAAAAATTTGCGGTTTACAAACAAAACACGAAAATTTCTGCGTAAGAACTTGTGAAGAATACTACAAGGTCTCAGTGTATATACCTCTGTTGGATGTTGGCTTTTCTAGAGAAGTATTGGATGGATTTCAACCGAGTTTGCTGCTTCTAGAAAAAGCATGTGCTTTGAAAACGAAAGAAATAGAAAATATTATTTACTGGTTGATAGGTAGATTCAAAGGCTTTTTAGATAATAACAACAACTAGCGACGTTTGAAGCTCAATGGTGAACTTGATCACTGGCACTGCCATTGGGGGCAGAAGCAAAAGTCAAAAGACAACAAGTTACTGACAACTGCATTGTAAACGTTGAAGAACTACGATGAACACCTACACCCCATCATTCATAGTTTCCTTCGCATATTCTGCACACTTCCTGTGACGAATGCGAGCTCTGAACACCGTTTTTCAACACATCGCCACAGGGAAACGTGGCTGAGGACAAATATGCTTCAAGTTTGATCGGCCTGGCTTTGCTGCACACGCATCATGACATTGAAGTCTTTGCAGAAGAAGTTCTCGAAAATTCTCAAAACTAGACCCACATCGTTTTGTTATGTGAAGGTGGGCGAACACAGTCTTTATAGAATGTGAATTTTCGTAATAAAGTTGAATCATTTGTAAACACTGTTTAGGTGAAAGTCTTTGCATAATAAAATACCAAACAATACTGAAAAATTACTTCTACTGTTATCACCTGTTATTACATAATTAACTAATATGCTGAGTTAATTGATAAGTAACTAATTCGCACATTTACAACACCAGACTTTATTGAGAACTTTTTCTCACGTTTGAAACAAACTTTGCTCGCTTTGGTGAAAATTGCCATTTTTATTTCAAGTCCGACATGCAGCCATAAAAATGTGAACCGTGGTGACGGCCAGCAGTTGCTGTTTGCCACTAATTACAGCATACTGGTGTGTGATTAATGTACGCTGTTGCTGTCGCGGGCAAAAAGTCGAAAACACTGGAGATAAACAATACGGGTAGAGAACCAGCATATTACTAAGAACGATAGAAGTGGTTGAGCGGTTCACGAAAAAGTGAGCAACACAATGTTGATGGGCATGTGGGTACACATCCATTCTTCAATATCGTTTGCTACACTTGACATTAAGTGCAGATAAAGGCAAGATATGTATATGTGTATTTCAAACGGACATGTGAATGTCAGAGTCATTGAACATAAAAGAGCTCCTTTCATAATGAAAGTTTGTCGCTAGAGAGGGTTAAGAAGGCAAGGCTGTTAATTATTGGCGTTAGCGCTCAAATACTTATTGGCACTGTCTCAATATCTTCTCACATTATTTAACAATTATTTACAATATGCTTCGTTTACTTTTTGGAAAAATTACGAATTTTTACATCTATTTTTTTCTTCTTTTTTTAAAGTTTAATACTTTTTTCTGTTTTATTTAAGTATAAACTTGTTAACTAAATTCAATTAAGACAGTTAAAACGTCAATAATTTTGTGTTGTTACTAAAGTTGTTGCAACTACACCTAAGTAGTTGTTGTTATTATTGAATAAATCACTTAACTTGCTTGCCAATCTGTTCCATAAAAGCACTAAATATTTGTATCTCCTTGGGACCATATTCACAGCTTTTAATATAATTTGAGCATCTCTCTATTACACTCAAGCTTCTGATTCTCAAGCAACGAACTTAACCCACTTACATTGGAGCACAAACATATTAAACAATAAACCATATATTAAGGTGGGTAAATACTTGTATACGAGCTTTTTTACCTTCTCTCCAAATATGAATTCTTAATTATAAGCACGAGGTTCTCCGCCTTATAGTACCTAGGGGATTGAACAGTTTTGCTTGGATTTGGAAAAATTTTCGTCATAAAGCGACATAGTTTAAAGGAATTATAGGTAGTTTTAGTTTAGGAGATATGTATACTAAAATTATTAAAGGGCGGGACCACGCCCACTTTTTGAAAAGTTTTTGCCCCGAGATGCCCTTTGCACTGCGATCTCTTGTGCCAAATAAGAGTTTTACATCCTCATTTAGTGCTTAGTTATAGAACTTTATAGGCTTTTGGTTTTGTGGGCGCGGCAGTGGTCTCATTACGCCCATCTATAAACTCGTAAGTTTTTTTACAACGGAACCTGTGAACCAAGTTTCATCAGGATATCTCAACTTTTACTCAACAGACAGACAGACATCATCCTGATCATTTAAATATATATAACTAACCGCATATCTATCTCGATTAGTTTTATATGGTACGTACACGCGTTAGGTAAACAAAACCATTATACTTTTTAGAAACAGGTTGCAAAAGTATAGATGGAGGAAGAGGTACATAAGAATCAATCTTTCAAAGTACCAAGCGAAAAAGTAATCAGTTTCTTTTACCCACCCTAATATATGTGCTACATACATACATATCAGTGTGCAGTAATATGAGCAAATCTATATGTACATTTTGATTATTTACTTATGTGAGCGAGACATCAAGGTTTCTACTTGTTGCATGCCAAATTTGCTTTGCCTGCGAAAATTGGATCCTTGCCAAGTTGGCGAAATATCATTCGTTGCAATGTGTGCTGCCGAGCTGCAAACGAAATTTGCCTCGTTAAATGTTAGTTAACAACAAGTGACAGAGAGGTAATTGCCTTCAGTAGTACGTGGGATGCAAGTGGATTTTAATTAGTTAGTCGGGAACTGTTGTGTTGCTTTGGTAACGGGATTATGCGTGTTAACTTCTATATTTAAATTACATATATTTTATACTATAGTATATATAAAACAAAGAGAAGATTATTCTGACAGCAAAGTGAGAGAATAAGAATTATTCATAACAAGTTTTTGAAAATTAACTCAAGAGTTTTGAAAATAATTTCACTATTAATTTGTTTAGAAATTAACATTATTACAAGTCAAAGTCATCCCATCCATATAGTTACGACAGAATATTGATTCAAAATTTGGAAAAACTCACGAAGAATCACTGCAGTATGCGAGCAATACCAAGAGTTGTGAGCCCATATTTCAAGCCTATATTTACGAATAGCTTCGCGCAAACGACACATAACACTCAAATAGTGTTCCTCGTTAACAGTTTGGCCAGTCAGAAAGAATTCGTAGTGCACCGCAGCTCAATAATCAAAGAGAACTGTTAATATAACTTTAATTTTTACCTGCTCTTACGTATGGCTTTCGGATTTGGCTAAAGCTTGCTACGATATACGGTGGATTGATCATCCATTTCCGGGCCGTGGGCATAGATCCAAGACTCATCGCTAGTAATAATATGATTCATGACATCCTGGTAGTCGGTTTCACAGACTTTAATGCGATGCTGTTATTTGAAAAAATTTAGTGATTTTGAAACCAAGCGTGCTTTTAATTTCCTTAGGCCAAATGGTTTTTATTGATCCTTCCGATATACCAACGATGCCTCATGAACCAATTTCATTATATTATTGACGTGCTGATTATCAGTTGATGTTGATAACCTTCCTGGACGTGTACATCTTTCAATAATTTGTAGCAATCAAAAACACATGCTCGCGACAAACAATTATCACCGAACTTTTCTGAACGTTTTGACACCAGAAACTTAAATCCACACACAAAATTTAATGGAACTTCTTTCTTGCATAATTTCACTCAATGTAAAAATCGACGAATACACTTTATGTACTTCAGAAAGACAAGCGTATACTAAACATTAATTGATGTGATATTCGGCACAAGCCAACGTAGAAAAAATATGTCGACAAACGGGATTTCGTGCGAAAACCAATTGCTTTACTATTTATGCGTTATAAGAAAACTTAAATGATTATGCTCAGATCGATCTTCTGAATGTTATAAGTCCACGCCGTCTACCCCCAAATCTCTTGGGAAAGTTGTGCCAATCATTCCGACGATGAGATGACGTAATAAAACCCCCGTGGTCCAAAACTCGGTTATATTCGACGCTAAACTCTATTATGGAACTGTCTCCATATTGAAAACTTGCCATATAGCTTCAGTCTTGTAATATTACAACTGCAACATTTGCAGATTTTATAAAATAAACTTAGGAAAGAAATTTCCAATGTTTTGGATATTAAAATATTTTCCCTTAAAATCCTAAAACTATTTTTTCAAATGTACATATGTATATGGTAAAAACTTAATACGAATGCTATTTTTCTTTTATTTACAGATTAAGCTGGAGTATATAAGAATAATATAAATTTATCAAAATGGGTGAGTGTCTATTTTATTTTTTTCTAACATAACATGTAGGCAATTTTTTCCATAAAGTAAGATATTTTAGAAACTAAGTTATAATTTATAATAATACCGCACAATATATTCTACTTAGAGTACTTTAAAATAGACGGTAAACTTTTCGAAAAATATCCTGATAAAGCCGGCCACCAAAGCGGATATTCAGAATTAAAATAGATAAAAACTTAATTTTCTTGAAACTGTATTTGAGAATAGAAGCAGCAGCAGATCGTGCACATGCATGGCCATCAGGGCCTTCTTCGAATCAGCTTTTATATTCTCAATTGAGTCAAAACGGTGTCCTCGGAGCGGTTATGTGAATTTGCTGAATAGTCAAAAGTTATACGAAGGTAAATCAGGCGAATGCGGTAGTTGCGGCAAGATATTAGTTGAAAATGTGGCAAAATGATCACGAATAACTAATGCAGTATGAGATGGTGCATTATCGCACTTCTTTGTTCAATAAATTCAGACATAGTAGAAATCGAAGAATTCAAAACGGCACGTATCTCAAATACTAATGAATATTTTGACGTGAAATTTAGCATAGATGTCACTATCAGCACTACCAACGTACAGAAAAAAAATTACCGATTCGAAAAACATGTGAAGTATAAATTAAAAATTCAATTTGATCACAGTAGTACATATACATGAACCTGCGTTCATTCGGCTACCAACACTTTTGAACACTTTCAGTATTCGGCACCTACTTAATATGCTTTAAGGGGCTATACCAGTGTAACCCATGAAAAATTAGGCGATTTTCGTGAATGTTTTTAAATGAAAGTACTCAATCAAATGCTCTGAAGTTCTTTAGAAATAATAAGGTATATTTTAAGATGTTTTTTTTTTTTTACAAAAATATTGAAAAATAACTGAGTTATGTGCTGTCTTCGGAGGAGCCAAAAAAAAAAGTTCCCCAACTGCTGACATAATTCCGGCCGAATGAGTAGCTGAAACAAAAAAAAATCTAAAAGGTTATTAAAGTTGAAGATATTTCCTATACCCATTATTTTTGAAAAATATCAAAAATTAACAAAAGGCAAATTGACAATTTCCAACAAATCAAAAAGATCGTTCTGTAAAATATATTCGGGAATATTCAGTTTCAATTTGAAAGATACGATCTTGTTGATCACAGGATATTTTTGAAAGTATTAACTATCGAAAAAGCAACAAAAATCGTTTTATAAAAGTGTTACACTGGCATAGCTTCTTAACATCGATAACGGTGCATACAAAAACAATGCTGAAAACTTCGTATCATCTTATCTTAAAGCTTAGGTCACATTAATGCAATTTTCCATAAATTCCACTGTTTTTGCCAATCCGTAAATTATTCAATATCCACTTTTCAAAATCTCTGCATAAAAAATTCTAAACTGACCAAAAATGACAGAACAGAAATTTTAGAAAATTCCATATCTGCCCTCTGTTATATGCAACATTCTTGCATGCAAGCATTTCACCCATAGGACTAAAGAAACATCAAAATTAATAGCCTTTTCGACCATTTCTACCAGGCGTCCATAAGTGGCCAGGCTCCTGAAAAGTTTTTTTTTTCGAATATCTCGGAAACCAGTAGAGGAATATTCTCCTAAAAGTTTCATGGTGCTATCGCTAAGGCTGTGTTTTTAATTGATTTTTCGTTAGTCGCAAGATGTGGATATGGAAATATTTATGTGCAGAAATATTGCAGATGACAGAGGAAAGATGTGTACTATTTACAAGTTATATTCTTTCTCATCACCGCTTTCCAAAATATTGAGCAAGAACTGTTTGGTATTCCGTAAAAGCCATTGAACGACCAACAAAACTTAATAAATTTGGGTTACCTGTTTTAGTCAGGACAAAACGTTCGATGCAGAACCCAAAGCGGTTACACAGGCCAAGGAGTTTTTAGGGATATATTTCCCACACTGTTTTCCGAGTTACTCGACAAAAGCCTTTCGGCATCTACTTGCTAGCCACTTCTGGGCGTCTGATAGATGTGCCCTAAAATGCTATACATTTAGATTTTTGTTAGTCGCCCGATGGATGTGGGTAAAATTTTTATATGCAGGAATGTTGCATGTGACAAGAGACAGAATTACCAACAATTCATAATATTTTTGGGTCACCCAGTTCAGGTTATATTATTAGGGTGATTGAGGTGCTGAATTTCGCAAAATGGTCTAACCGAAATCATAATGCAGCTAAAAGATAATGATTTACTCTTTTAGTATTGCGAGGTAACTTGACTTTTTTCTAAACAGTTTACATTAATGTTAATATTTAACTAAGTTTTCCTTACATTCCTACTTTTCAGACACATTCCGTATGCGTCGTTCGTCGTTTTCCCGTTTTGGGTCTGTAGGAAAGCAGGAACCACTTATTGTGGTCGAGGAGTCACAATTGGTCGAAGAGGAAGATCGCGATAGCTCAGAAACACCATCGAATAAAGCTAGTTTGGACATTGACTCCCCCGTAAATCCGTATTTACTCTCACCATGGCGAGATCCACGGGAAGGACGAAAACACTCTTTGCCCTCACAACAGGTCACTGAGGGCATCACTGCAAGTCAGGTGCGCCGTTTATCAGAACGTGGTGGTGAAGGCTCCGGTCCATCACCGAAGGAAGCCGCTTTTCTAGCCACACTATCACAGGCACCAGCTCCATCCGGTCGACGTCACTCTGTCGTAACGATCTCTAAAGTGCCAACAACATTATTTGGTCGCTCACGCCGTGAATCAGTTGCCGCTTATCCAGCGGGTAGCAGGTGAGTTGGGGAAGGGGGTTGCTTGTTTGTTGTGTAGTGTACATGTGCCACTATAATTTAACTGTTCAACCTTTTTTCCATCTCACCAGCCGAGTACTGAACTCTCGCCGCGAAAGCAAAACCTCAAATGGACCACCATCCACAGATCCCATTGGCAGTATACACAATCTACAATTGGACATAATGGACGATATAGTACAATCACGTAAGGCACGCATGAAATTGTGGAATACAAGCAGCGAAAAGGTTTGCGAAGTGCAAACATTAGATGAAGTTGGTGGTGGAACACCGCAGCGATATACAAATCGCCGCTATTCAGAATGTGTGTCCGGTGGCACCTCACCAGCACCGAACATGAGACGCGCCTCGGAACACCCAGCTATCATTTCACCATGCATTTTACAACCGGGCAGCAATCGTTCCTCAACAAAACGTAAGAAGAGTGGCGGTCTACTAAGCACTTCCATTTTTAGCGCACTCACCTCGTCAGCCATCGAGATCAACAAATGTGAGGACACAATACCGACAGTAGTTTTGCCGTCGTCTACGAGCGCATGCTCAACTGGTGCCACCGCTAAAACAAAACCAACAACAAGTGGCGGTTTAACAGCGACAGGTGGTGCTGCAGCAACCAGTAGTTCATCGTCGAATCTGCTCGATCCCAACGCGGGTCGTTCTACGCGCTCGAACAGTTTCGATGTTTCCATTCTCAACAATGCCAAACAGTTGGTAAGCAATGCACAAGACAATAGCTCAGCCGCTCTTTCCGGTTGGTTTGAGAAACGCCACCAACCGATGGCACGTAAGAAGAGCGTACGTAGCAAAAGTACTGCTATGGCGCTGTCCGAAGATATGTTAAAACGTTTGCAAGCAAAAGATGTGTTACGTGAGAGTAAACCGAAGTTGGTGCCACGGAGCAAGCAAAAAAGCTGGGCGGATACGACAAAAGGTACAATTGTGGACGCGACTGTGATTGGTTCGGCAATTGAGGGTTTCCTACGAAAAGGATCGGTATCAGGACCTTCCGGCAGCTCGGGTAGTTCACCAAAGACAAGCAACACAAAGTCGAGTAGTCTATTGAGTAAGGACTCAGGTAAACGTAGCGGTCGAAGCGCACAAAGTCAGGCAACGAATGCAGTACGTTCGACACTGAATTGGTTCGGTAAGGCGGATGAGGATGACTCAAAGGACACCTGCGAGGCGTCGCTCTGTTCAACTTTAAAGGATTTATTTGTGAAATAATTAACAGTGCGGCGACTGTTCAAGTAAATAGGCACGATTTGATTTTGGGTGTCAGTTTCAAAATATGTAAGTGTGATATATGAAGCGATGGAGGTGGCAAGCGATGAAAGCTAGTAGTTGTTAGTTTTTTTTCTTTTTTCATACCAAACTATTAAATGCTGATTAAGTTTGTATAAAATAAAAACAGACATTTAGAGTCTGAAGTACCTTCCGGTTCCTGTGTATACAGAAAAAAAACTAAGTACATGTGTATATAATAATATAGCGGTATTAATTAAAATTAATTAAATGTAATTGAAAAAAATGTACTACAATTATTTATTTAAGCATTAAATAAGATATAGAGTTACTGGTAAATCAATTGAGTTTCATCAAAAACGAGTATAACCGAATAAGTATAGTGTATTGTAATAATATAATCCACAGTCGAAAATTTATGGATTTCTTGAAATTATTCTAAAAGTTCAGAGCTGCTAAGAATGACCAGTTAATTTTCATTTTCAAATACCCGCTGATAAATCAAAAATTATATTTCAAGTGACTGCGAGATTTCCTATTTGATTTAATAACAGGTACATTTCCACTGTTACCTGCTGCCAGGGTTGCAAATAATGCTTCAAAAACTGATATAATTAACATTTGAATCAAAATTTTTATAGGAATAAAAATATAAAAGAAATTTCAGTCCTATAAACCGGATTAAATTTTTTTTAATTTTTAATCTCAAATACAGGATTAAAAAATAAAAAAATATTGATTCCAAACATATGAGAACTAAAAAAACAATTTTTCGTATTGGAGTACTTCATTCATATTAAAAAATAAAAAATTTTAAACAAACAACTTGGATTAAAAATTAAATTTTAAATTATTTTTTTTTTTAGAACATAATGTTTTTCAAAAATATATCTGAGTAGTAATATATAAATATTATTTTATACACAATGAAAATATCGATGCTCCAATCATATTAAAGTTGCCATATAAATGAGGAATATGGATGGTAACAAATGCCATTTTTGAAATGCCAAATTAGATTATGTACGCCTTAAATAATGGGAAAAGCAGCAATAAAATAATATATAAAGGGCGATAAATTTTAAGGTTCCCTACTTTTTTAAAGAAAAAACACAGAAACTTCAAATCGAATGGGGAATGTTTATAATCATTCGAAAGAACATTCTTTGGCATTTATTTTTAGAGATTATCTCTTTCAAATGTCGGCTACGGCTACATCTCAGATGGTTCATCCATTGGGTCCATTGACTCGTTCGTGCATTTCGACTAGTAACTGGCGAATGACACGTGTGATATTTTGCTCCAAGGTCTGAATCGAAGCGAGATCGTCTGCATAGGCTTTACACCTTACATATTCACACAGGAAAAAGTCTAACGGTGTGTTATCACACAATCTTGGTGGCCAATCGACCGGCTCAAAGCGAGATATTATCTGTTCACCCGGCGCCGTCTTGTTGAAGCCAAATATCGCCGAGATTACGAGCTTCAATTTCAGGTACCAAATGTTTGATCACCATGGCGCGATACCGATCACCATTGACGGTTACGTTCTCAGCGGCGTAATATTTGAAGAAATATAGACGGATAATTCTGCCGGCCCACAAACCACCCCAAAAGGTTTTTTTTTTTAATAAAATAACAGCTCTTGAATCTCTTCAGGTTACTCTTTGTCCAAAATGCAGCAATTTTGTTTGGTTACATACCCATTGTGCCAGAAATAGACGTCATCGCTGAACAAAATTTGGCTCGAAAACGTCGAATCTTCATGAAACTTTTCGAGAGCCACGGCCTTCTCTTTCAAATGTCGGCCACAGCTACTATATATTATATATACTCTCAGCTGCGGCTACTATATTTTCTTCAAGGCACCCAATAATGAAGGCTGGGTCTCAAGATGGGTGATGGTGTTGCAAATAGTACGCTCAGTACGCCGATTATGTTAATGTTGTATATGTCAAGAAAAGACTACCTCTACTTGGATCACTCGTTACAATGTATATATTTATGTATTTAGTATCGACAATCCTAAATACTATCTTACTATCTTATTCAGCAAGAATATACTTAAAATTATGATCATCACATCTTGAATAAAATTTGGTACTCTCCATCGCTCGCGAGAGATGCGAACCTCTCCTACCATCTTTCTAACACTTGTCTGACGATTTTCAAGCACCATATCGTTCACTTTTTTAATATTTGAATTAATTGAAGAGGTTGAAGGCCGTCCAGAACGAGGCATGTCTTCAACGATCTTTCGACTTGAAGGCTTTGTACCATTTGTAGGCTTGTGTTGTGTTTTTGATAAAAAAATATGCAACGCTCTACTGAGGTGCGCCGACTTAGCAGCTGCTTTAAACAAACTGATGGGTGCAGATCGCGCTCATATTTAACGTAGGAATTAAGGGCGATCCTAAAACATAACAAAATACATTCTTTCGAAATATCATTAACCCGGGGAATTTAAAACAGTTTCTGGGTGCTTTTTTGTCACAATGTACAGTTATTTGCATAGATCTTAGGACTAAGGAGGCGAAAGATAGAAATAACTTCAATATTTCTATTGAGTTACTTCATTTAAGTATTGTATTTTCTCATAAATTTAATTTTTTTTTCACTTTTGGTAGATTATTATATTATACTATAATTATACTTTTGTTTAGTTGAAATGATTGCCTTACATATTCGTCAAATAATATGATTTGAAAAAGGAGAATCTTTAAGAGGCAGGCAACTTTATGTAAAATTTCATGAAAGTAAATGTGGAGTTCTTTTACTCAACGTGTAGACTAAAGTTAATATGTACAACTACAGCAATTTTGTAGTTTCAAATAAAAGCAAATATACTAAATACAGTTTAAGAAATAAACAATAATAAATAGAATACAACAGTAATTATAATTAGGAATTAACACACGGTACCACCTGCTACTAAATGAGACAAATTTCGAAAACAAACTAAACTTAAAACAATATTACAACATTGTATTTACATGCTATGCAAACAATTATTAGTAATAATAAGATGCAAAAATGTTAAAAGCTGGCGCTCTCTACACTTCTCACACTCGCTTCCATTTACTGCGATATTTCGTAGAAAATCACCGCAATAAATATCTCAATGTGGCTAAAACTGAACATTTGTTTTCTTTATTTTTCACATAACAGCCAAATTAAAGCAAAAAGCGAATAAAATGAAATACGTTAATAAAAGTGCGTAAATGGAATTTTAATAAAAAAATACATAGCGACCAACAGTGCTCATGGAGAGATATAATGACTGCAAAACCATAAACCAAATAACTAAAAATAATTAAATGCAATAAAAACAAGTTTATGAAACAAATCTTGATATGCAATGCAAAGAAAAAGTGCTACAAAAAACACTGAAAACATATATATGTATATATTATGTATATGTGCAACCGTTTGAAACATTCCATGTTTTTTCATATACACAAATTTGCATTCCATTCAATTCAATTGTGAATATGCTACTTAAATGTTACATAATTAAAACGGTACTTTCATAAATGTGATGTTTAATGTTTTTTACTAAAAAATAACAATGTCAACTTTTTCTCAATATACTATATATGTATGTATGTAATTCCGTATATAGATATGCGGCGTGTGAATGGCAGGCTGTTATGGTAATTATGGTGATGGCGTCGAAAACAAAAAAATAAAGCTAGAATATATGAGTGCTCGTATGGTACGAATATAAACTAAATATGCGAGTTTTTATGCTTTAATAAATGTATGCTATTTTTTCGAAATGTTTTTTAATCCTTTTTAATGGTCAATTTAATCGAAAAATGTCATAAAAGAAAGTGCATAATATTAACTGGTAGGTGAAGTATTTATTATACAAACATTAAAATTGCTTTTTTTAAATACATTCAATATAATTTATCTTAAACTCTGTTAACAAAAAAAAGTAAATAAACAAACTGCACAACTGAGTGCATCAGATAATAGGATTTATATAAAAAATGCTCTTAAAATCCAATCAAATGAAATGCAAAAGTTAACTCAACCATTAAGCGCAAACAAATGAATGCTAAATAAGATAACACATTAGAATAGCTATGTAAAATAATACAATACAGTTATCTATAGTAAGTCATGGAAACATAAATCAAGAAAAAATAAATAAATGAACTAATTAAATTAATGTATAGAGACGTATGTAGGTTAGCGCATGTTGATTTTGATAAACCTAATCCACATTCATACATACATATGCAAACAATATACGTATTTCATAGCTATATACATATGTATATACCACCTGCATATGGCAAACAGTCATTGGTGAAATATAAATAAAATAAAATATAAATTAAAATTGTATGAATACATAAGTAATTGAAACCCACCAGTGTTTTTTGATGTAACTATAATTGCATTGACGCGCGCAATCGTACATAATGTGATGCATGTGTGTACGTAATAAACAAACAAGCTGGACTTGCCTACTATATATACTACCGAAAAATTCAAAAACAAATCAATAATGACAATACTAATGAATATTGTGTTTAATATTTACCGTTGCTAGATATATATACATTCTTACGCGTACAAAAATTTGGATATGCCTACAACTGAACTCAATAAACATTCTATTCAATTAAAATTCTGAATTTAATTTTCAAAATGCTATTAATATTAAAATCAAATAAAATACATTGCAAACTTAACTTGAAACTAGTAAACAGTGCAAAATAATACATAAGCTTTCTTTAGCTTCATTTTATAACACACATGAGAATTTCTATCCGTTTTGATTGTAGCGAAAGACTTAATACAATACGACTTTGGTGAAAATTAAAAAAAGAACTAACGCGGCTTTTTTTTTTGTTTAATATTGACAACAATTTAGCTAACACAAACATACATATGATGTACTAAATATCAACACTCCTATTGCGAAAGGCTGATGGATTATAGCTGCTCTTAGGCTTGCTCTGGAAGACTATAAAAGCCTACAGTATATTTGAAAATACTATACTCAATAGTTGTTCGACCTGAACAATTTATTTGGAGATTATAGATAAGACTTAAATAATAAATCTGTTGACAACGCTACGGCTTGGACAGAAAGTCAGATTTTTTGAAAATGTGAGTATCTTTTCAAAGAAGTTTTCCATATACGTGCTCGATTTTTTCTGGGTGTCACAAAATTGGTTGCAAACTTAGTATTCCCTGTTTAAGGCCTAATACTTATAAGTAAATACATATATGCTATGAGATCCATTCTAACAAGGATCTCACTTGATAGATCATAAGATGCATGAAAGTTTATTGGACAATAACCAATAAAAATACTTCCGATTGCTGCAACATGAACATTGCTAAGAGGAAGTTGTTCAGTACATGTGCTTCATTCTACTCGAGGTCAAAAAGATCTTGCAGTTGTACAAAAGCGGTTCGTCGACCAGTGTCTGCTAAACTCACAGAAGATTTATAGGTCTATTGCAAGCTTCCAATGGATAGCCAACTCATTCCCATTTCGATGTGAACGTGGCTGGCTCATCGACTTTGCAGTTATCAGTGATTCTGCTATGACCAGGCACTAAAACGGGTCTGATGATGAAGTAGCTGACGCTCCTTGAAGTAGCTGACTCCTTTAAGCGCATAGTTAGCCAACTGCTGCCAAAGTAAACACTACTTGCCTGAAAAAATTCGTAGTAGTACTTCTACTAAGACTTTAATAGCAGCCACTTCTACCTGAAAAACTTTACGAGTAGTTCAATGGCCTAAAGCTAAGATTAACGGAAAATTAACAGAGAATTAACAGAAAGTAAATAGAAAATTAACAGAAAATTTTTCCTCCTAGTTTTGATTCCACCGTGAAAAAGCTCACTCTGCCTTTCCTTCAACGAAAGAAGAATCCGTCACTGATGCAATAGATTTAGGAGAGAATTTCGGCTTATACTTGTTCCGATCCCACCACAAACCCAGCCTCATATAAGCCCAACAGGATGCTATGTATAAAATTACATTAAAATTATTTAATCTATTGTTGGCGTAGTCTGCACAGATGTCGAAGAGAGCCTACTTAAAAAGTGTAGACTCTTCGATCCAAAACCCACCTTTGGTGAGAGTACCCACCTATTTTCCACAGCTCCTCTACAGTAATATTAGGCTACCGATGCCTATACTATTCCCTTCTCAGGTGTTCAGAGTATTATTAGGTAAACATACTCTCTTTAAAGATACCCAACGTATAAATCTCCAAAATTTGCAAAATACTATAATTTCCTCATTTTGAGTAACAAGGGTTAAGAGAATTAAACACAGATGACTCAATTGCCTGCGGCAAGTAGTCGATATTCAGTCGTACAGTACAATTTTGGATTATTTAGTCGAGATGCGCAATATTATTGTAGATAAAGTGAGACAGAGGTGTCACACTGTGAAAAGACTAAACGCAGTGTTTATGCTAAATATTATTGACAAATATACTTCTCTTTTATTGCCAAATATACTCCTTCTTTATTGTTAAAATTTTATAAATATTTATGTATTTACTGATGTGTTAGAAGACTCACAGAAAGAACATGATTTTTTTGGTTCAAACTAATTTAAAACTAAAAATTATCTACTCAGAACTTATTAATTCATCTAAAATTTTCAAATATTAAACCTTAATGGTTCAAAATACCTCACCGATTGCTTCAATCTGAACTTGGCAAAATTAACAATTATTTCAAAAACTAGCGAGATTGCTAATATTAAAGCCTAAGTGAAATTAATATTGGTATTCAAATATTTCCCTAGTAGATATTCTAAATGTTTTTTAAATGTTGAAAATTAAAGCACAAACATATGTGTTACAATACTCAAATATGCAATTTGCAAATATACAATCAATATTCAAAATATATACATATATAGTAAACAATATACATATAATACATTTAGAGTATAAAAATAAATCGAGAATTGTTTGAAGAGATTAAAGCACTTTTGAACAAAAATGTGCGAGAAATATTTACATAAGTAATTTAGGCGTTATTTAATGTTGTAACAGATAAATATATATTTACATATACGAGTATATAATGACATGAAAATAATTAAGTACATGTGCATATTAATTATATGTAAATAATTAACGGTGTGTAGAGATAATAAAGGACAATTTAACTTTATTGTAAACATGTATGTATGTAAATGGATAATCATAGAGAACTACGATAAAAGTATGTATAGCAGAAAATATACGTATATATATATATATGAGTAACATATGAAATGCATAACAGCGAGTTTGAATTAACAGTTATGAGTAACTATTAAATTGAAATTTAAAACAAAACTCTCAAAGGCAGGACGAAAATAAATTCGATTTTGGGGAAAACGGAAAATACGCATAAATAGTTCATAACAAAAGAGAATATGTAAATAGATACGTATGAATACACAATCGATAAATGTTTATTTTTACTTAAGTAAATTAAAATATTTAAAATCAAATATATAGAAATATATGCAGTTAAAACATGAATGTGGGGCTCTAGTTGAAGAAGGATTAAAATTGCATTAAAAAAAGTTGCTAACAGAAATAGTAAATTAATTAATTTAATAAAGAAAACTTGACGGAATGTAAATAAGTACAATTGAGCAAAGTGTTGATCGAAAATGCAATTCTTATTCTACTACTGTTCCTTTTAAGCATTGAACTGAAACTAATTTTTATATCATCACCTAAAATGCAAAATAGCGTAACATCACTTTTCATATGTTTACAGGCGAAGAAACCACGTTAAAATAGAAACCACCAATATCGAAATAAAATTTGAGTTTTGGTTATAAAATGGTTATGTATTCGTTATATCTGAAAGCGAAAGCTGAAAATTTTATGCCACATATACTACATGTAATATGATGTAGTGTATCGTAAGAATTAGCCAACTCAGTGTCGATTTTTTGATGACACGTTGTTTTGCATTTTACGTGACGATATACATTTACCATAAAATCGCTGCTTATCTGGATAATTCCTACAATAAATGTTTCATTTCAATAGTAACTAAATAAACATGCGTTTTTAGTTTTGTAAAGATATAAAAATCGGTATTTATTAGGCTTATCTTTCTAGTTTCAATTTACTCTTATAAGCGGAAATATCAAAATAAACTAAATCTCATTTGTTTACATTAACTATAAATAGCAACAGCTATATACATACTTATATTTGTATTAATAAAATTAACAATTAAATTGAAAAATTCCATAAGCAAATTGGATTGCCAAGAAATCATATGAATTGTAAGCAAAATCCCATTAGCAATTAAATGACGTAAATAAATATTCGTACTCTACTTTGTGAATGTGTAACAAAAATGTCTTTGCTTTTGTGTTTGTTTCAATTGGAAGTTAAAATAGTGAAGGTATGTGCTATATTTCAATAACCTTAGCTTATGTGATTCCTACCGGCATTCAAAGCAGAAATATAGATTTTGTAAGTTTAGTTACGATTTTGAGAAAGTACATAGAAAAATATATTGAATATTACCTATTATAATAGGGGTTAGGTTATATTTATAAGTAGGCTGATTTTTCGTGAGGCCACAAATAATCCCACTTTGACAGCTAGAGACGCCTGTAGAGACGCTAGAGATGTCCAGAACTACTAGGTATGGATCAAAATATCGTCGCTTATCGGCAAAGCGCCTAGAACCAAGTTTAAACTTATTGAGCCGATTAATAACAAATTCAACTAAGCCGCCGGGTTCGCAAAATGTATGGACACCGAGATGCTTCAACTCTTATGAGGCGAAAGCTGGACAGTGGTGCAGAAGTATCTAGATGTTTCCACTTCATTTCCTCATTCCAACTTTGACAAGTTGCACCTTCCCTAATCTTTAACCTCACCGCATAATCGTCAAAGGGCCAGTATCCACTTAGTACACCTAGCATTGCGGTCATTTGATCCTTGCTAAGAGCTGGCAATTGAATGCTCTAGGACAGACGATTTTCGCAACCCCACAAGTGCTGCGTACCAACACTTACCGAGCTCACGCGAGACACTGACAGCGAGGGCGATGTCTGTATAAGAGCTCTGCAATCGGAGTGGATGCAAGAGTTGATTGAGAGCTCCCGGCAGAAGACTCTCCATGCAACCTTCCCTTCATCATCGATCTATCCATGAAAAATGTTCATTGCGCATTTTCTCCGTCCACTCCGCTCCGCTTACATATCCCTCGAATGATATGTGCGCGGAAAAGATGCCACTAGGAGTAGACGCAGAGACTCAAATTATCAGGGATTCCCTTAATATATCAGTGTTTGGATGCAACCTTCGCTACAAAGCATTTGCACGGCTGCTACTTATAGAAAGCCAATAAGTGATATCGTTGATGTTGTACGTAGTGCACCACTGATCCAAATGAGAGCCACTCGTAGAGCATGTTCCAGCTACCTAACGAGTGTGGTAAACCCCAACGCTTCCCAATAGCTCATTTACAACAATATACATAAGTAAGGCAACCAATGTCTTTCCTGCCCTTCCATAAGGTTTCTATTAAGGATAAGGCTCAAATACTTCACCTGACTCATAGTAATATGGGTTAATAATATTTAAAAATATTTTATTCAATTTTCTAGTCGACCATAGTCACTCAAACTGTAGCTATACACATAAGTATTCTTCGAAATATTTTGATGCGTCTGTGGCTAAAAAAATCCAATTTCGGCCGATTTCAAAGTAAATGTTTGAATATCAAACTAACCAATTCGAATTCGTATTTAATTTTCAACTCATTCCAAAATTCGTCCTTTGTTAAGTATGGCAACTTTTTTTTTTCAAAAATTAAAATTCATCACACATTAGGTCTAGGTATACAATTAAGAATGCAGGTTTTAGAAGTTGTTAAATCATTTTCCATACAAATCACGTGCGACGCGCTCTAGCCAAGCTAGCTTGTGTCCAGTTATTGTAAAGCTTCCCTTGATGCGAACTTTTCACAAGCAAACTAAGTTGAGATAAACAGGAAAAGGTCGTATTCACATAGTGCTAAGTTCGAATTGAAGATTGCCTCAGAAACAGCCAACCAAGCGCTCGGAACCTCTGGCGAATCGATTTCTGTAGCTTGGCTATGCCTTATGGAATATTTACTTCGTGTGGTATAATTGTGAACAGTACGAGTCCGAATTAAGAGTTTCGAGAACACGGCATCGTACATGTGTCCATACCTATCACACGAAACATACAACAACCCCTTTTTGACCATCAATTCTAACTTCACCACCATTTCCACCGGATCACCGCAATTGCATGATTCCTTCACGACCGTATTAGCTTGACGTTTTTGTAAGGAACCCACTTTTCATAGTCAGTAACCATACGATTCTGAAATGAATCAATTTCGTTGCGGTTCAGCAACAATTCGAAGATAAAAACTCGATTTTTGGTTGAAATGAGAATTGAAAAATATAAAGAGTGTCTCAAAATTAAAACAAGATTGGAATTTTTTTATTAAATCATTAGAGGATGGGGTTATTTACGGAATAATCGACGGTTTTCCAGACACATACGCAGTCGTTTGTCGAAATTTTCCACGACTTCTCTGCATAAATGTTACAGAATTTCATTGATGCAACGTAGAATTTCTTCCTTTAAGGCACCCATGGTTTTGGGCTTATTTCAATGGACTTCTGATTTTAAATAATCCCATAAAAATAAATCGAATGGTGTTAAATCACACGATCTAGGGAGCCAATCCTGATAACCACAACAAGCGTACGCAGCCTGGAAATGCCTCATACAATAATTGAAGTGTTTTACGGGCTGTATAAAATGTGACACCGTATTTTTAAAACCACATATTGGACACATCAATATCATCCAAATTCGGCAAAAAGAACTAGTACCAGTAACAGTCACTTCTTGACCAGCTTCATTTTCAAAAAAGTATGGTCCAATTATGTATTCGGCAAAAACTCCGCACCAAACAATGACACGTTGTGGATACATTTGTATTTCAACAATCAGATTTGAGTTCTCAGAATCCCAAAAAAAGCAAACAAAAAAAAAACAATTCTGGCTATTAACAAACCCATCAACCTGAAAATGTGCTTTATCGATGATGAATATGCTGATTTTGAGTGATTTTGATTCCGACAAACATTCATTGTTTTGTACAATAATGAAGTGAATGAACAGTGAGCATAAACTGTATACAGTTGATATTTTTTATGGTTTTCAACACATTACAATATAAATGGTGGCAATTTAAATCTTCCGTTCATTTTAGGACACCCTATTTCTTACTACTTTGAAAAATTACAATCTAAAAATACTACACAAATTATTCCAGGTAAAAATAAATGTGCATTTGTAAAAGATCGCTTGCTCTCTGTGGTTGTGTTGAATGCCAGGGTAACAACTCGACGAAGTTAAATAACTTTTTCTTTGCCACTAACGCAAAATGTCATCGTGTGCATTTTGCTATTTCCGAAACCCACATGCTGAGAGTAATGAGAAAAAACATTTCTAAAGTTTTCATTTCCCGTGGTGGTGGTGTCGCACCTGTCTATATAGTATGTGGCAAAAGCAACTGCACACTTCCTGTGCAGATTTACTTGTGGGTGACGTTAGTGCTTGCAACACAGTGCAAAACTCTTTACTTACTTCAGTCAACTGCTTTACTAAAGTCTTACAAAGCACGTAAAACACACAACAGTTTGCGGGTTTTGTGTTTGTGTTTCAAATGTGCGTCACACAACCGCAAAATTAATGAGTTTCAAACGCATAAATGGAGAATACAATTTTGTGTGACAAAAACTTATACAAGGCCAACGAAAGGGAACCATTACCTAGTTTTAATGCCACTGCGTAGGTAGGTCAGTTCCATTTCTAATGAATTCAGTAAAGTTATTCAACTTCGATAGCACCCACAATGAACATTTGCGTTTGTAGGTCACATGCTGGAGAATATGAGGTTATAACTTTGGTACACAAATTGAAAATAATTGCAATAGTGCACCTACGGTCTGAAATATTGGCTATTTCTGTTGCTGAAAGTTCTAGTTAAAATAGAAATTATTGATTTTACCTAGTAAAGCGCTCTATTATATAACATTTTGATAATAGAGGACAAAGATGTAGAACATGTTAGAATAAATTTAACTCTGTGGAATGTTTGATGTCAGTTTTGGTGCTAATAAAATATTTGATTATTCCAGCACAACAAAATTGATCGATTAACTAATAACAGAAGTGATGAGCATATTTTTCCCAAAACGAAATATCAAGAAATAATTCGGGCATTAAGTAGGCATAACAGATCATTTGAAATCACCATAAATAATATTTAAAAATAATAAAAAAAAAACAATGAAGACAAACGTTAACTTCAGCTCCTATAATATCCTTCACAAGTGCAAATTTTACACTATTACCAAATTTCTTCAAGATAACTTGTGAAATAAAAAAGTTTTCCATGCAAGCACTTATGTTTGTTCGAACAACAAATGACCAGCTTCTTGGGAAAAAAGGGCGTTAGCAAAATTTTAAATCGATATCACTAAATCTGAAAGAATAGTCAAAATATATACAGATGGCCTATCTATATCAACCACAAGTTATGCTAATAATTTATATATATTTTATATTCATAAAGACTTCGGCGTTTCCTTCTGGGTGTTACAAGCTTTGTTGGAAACTAAATTTACCCTGTTCAGGGTATACAAAAAACAAATATATGTTTGTTAAGTGATTATTTACGCACAGCACATATGTTTACGTCTTCTTTATATGGAGTGATCCATTTCGAGCTTTCGAGTTTCGAACACAGAAACTTAAGGAAGGAATATTTTTTTATCATTCGAAAGAACATTCTTTGGTATTTATTTTTGTAAAGATTATCTCTTACAAATGTTGACCGCGTCTACGTCTCAGATGGTCCAACCGTTGAGACAAATTTTCGATGACTTGTTCGGGCATTTCGACTAGTAACTGGCGATTGACACTCGTGATGTTTTGCTCCAAGGCCTGAATCAAAGCGATATTGTCCGCATAAACTTTAGATTTTACATATTCATAAAGGAAAAAGGCTGGCGGTGTGATATCATATAATCTTGGTGGTCAATCGCGTCGTCTTGTTGAAACCAAGTATCGCCGAGATCACGAGCTTAAATTTTAGGCATCAAATTAGTCATTTATCATGGCGCAATAAGGGTAGCCATTGACGGTTACGTTATATAAACTATGGACCGATGATTCATGTATTTCATCTTAAGATCTCTATGTAAAAAAACGCCAAATGTTAGTCCGAGTTGCTGCGAACGCCGCCGTGGAGAGTCAACGGTCATCGTGTACACCCATAGCTGTGAATCTACTCTCTACGTGGTCGAATATTATCCAATAATGAATGCTGAGTCGCAAGATAATTGATGGTGTTGCGAATAGGATGCTCAGTGGGCCGATTTTGTTGGCCATAAATTGAGTGAAGAGCGAGAAATTATAAATTTGAACGATTCGTAAAAGTTTTTCAGGCGTAAGTATTTCCACGATGAAATACCAAACAATACTGAACAAAAATAAAATGGCAGCTTGACTATGAAGGCTATTGAAAAAAGTATTCTTACTTGGATCAGCCGTTGCACCATTATACGACAAAATTAACTTTTATCTACGTATTCCTTTACCCGTCTTTCTTTTAGCTATTATTAATTTTCGGATATATAACAGATGCTATATGAGCTCAAAGTCGGTGTGTTAAAATAACGTTATGGAACCGAAAATGTTACTGGAAGAGGCTTGAACTTAATGATGAAAATTACACTAAAGGTAAAGATAAATAACACCTCCCAGGTGAATAGACGCTTAATCATATTAACGCTGACTCTAAATTCTCGAAAATTGTTCCAGTCATTTAAATCTTATTAAATCTTATTTTTAATCTTAAATGGTATGCATCATATTTTCGATTTTCTTGTTAATTATAATGTTTAAGCTCAATTTCGAAATATCAAGGCAAATATTTTGAATTTTACGAATGACTCAATCAATCGAAAAATTGGTATAGTCCAATGTTCAACTCAGTCTTGTACAGTGTAAGGATTTTGTTGCAAATATTAAGTCAATACAAAAAAATATTTCATTTTTAAATCATTCTCATAGGTAAAAACTTGTCTCAAGTTAAGGGATCGTCTATAAGTAAAATTTTCGAGAAACCAATTTTTTATTGTTACATTATCGAATAGTATATACTATAGTAAACATACTCTCAAATTTTGAAATCGAAATTCAAATTATTGCCATCGCTGCAGCGTTTCCTGTAAAAAAGAAAAAGAGGGGGACATAGCGAATCCAATCTTAAAACGCGTTTTCCCCAAAATAGTGTGTTTTAAAATGGCTTCCACTCTCAAAAGAAGACTTTTGAAGATATCTAGTTCCAATTTGGAGAAACCATTTTTAATGTCATTCGCTTTAGCGATATGGAAGCTTTTATTTCATTTTTTTAAATCTTTCTATTTTTATCTACGAAAAACTGTCGAAAAAAGGGTCAAATTTGATATTTCTTGGTTAAACCGCCACCATTTTGTAAAAGTTTAAAAAAGCAAAAAAGTTTCCAAAGCGCGATAGCGACTTTCATACCGCCACAATTGTGGATATCGTAGAGGAAATTTTTTTACGTGAAATTTCAACAACTTATTTAATTATTATACACCCAATAAATAAACATAAAAAAATCATTTTGTATTTGTCATGAATAATTTATTTATAAAAAAAAAAATCTGACCAATTAGTTAATTTTCGGAGGGTCACATTGAGATGATTCTTTAAATAAAACTTGACAGCGCTCAAAAATAGCCATCAGAGAAATGTAGAAACGGTAGCAGCTTATATTAAATATACTGGAGCTCATAAACAATGTTAGGCGTAATCAAGTGTATTTAAGCTTCTTAAGCTGCGATTCTTCGCCTACGTTTTCAATACGAAAGGGAGATTGGTCACATTATGTGAAAAAATAATTAGAACAGAGATGCATAAAAACTCTTTTTAAATAGTTTTTGCAGATCAAACACTTGCTCGCGACAAACAATTATCACCGAAGGACAATATTCTGAACATTTCAGCCCCAGAAATTTGATTCAGCACAAAAACTTTAATGGAACTTCTTTTTAGAATAATTTCGCTCACTCGCCGAATTCACTTTATGTACTTCCAAAAAAATATTTCGGCAAATGGGTTTTTGCGCGAAATTTCAATTAAAACGTCTTACTATTTTTTGCCCATAATATTACAAATGTAGATACATTTTTTTCATAGCGAGTAGAATTTATTAAGCAAATGAGCTCCATCTAAATTTCCAAGCAGAACGGTCACTCAGACTTGGAGGTCACTCTCAGTTAAAAAGGCTTTAACAGTAACAAAGGCTTTTTCAGTAACAAAATATAATCCGCTGGTGAAAAGTTCTTTATTCACTTCTCTTCCATCTTAGCCTTAAGATGACACCGATTTCAATATTTCACAGAGTCATAGATTACTAGAAAAGACATCTCCCACTTATTTCTTAATAATTTGCAAATCCTTTTGCATGACCTTTTCACAAAATTCAATCAAAATCATTTGCATTCGTTTTACTTACAGTACGCATAATATATAATATTAAATAAATATTTTATTGAACGAATCTCCTTAAGTATATTAATGAAAATTTAACTAAGTTGTACTTTTTATTCACTTATCTGCAGCTTCTCTCAACATTTCATTTCATTTCATAGCGCTAAAATCCTTGAGCTCCCTTATACCGTAATGTTGCATAGCTGTGTTGATAACCAGTAGCAGGCGCGCAATAATTCGAAGAACCAAAGAAGCCACAGCCGCCACCTCCACCACCCCCGGCACCAGTGAGTCCATCCACAGTAGCACCAACCGCTGGTCCACTGCCAAATGCATTATAGGAATTTGCATAATTTTTTGCAGCAGCGGCAGCTACCGCCGCCGTTGAATACATGCCAAGTGTTGGAAAGCTCAAAGTGTAAGCGGCTGCCGCTGCGGCCGCATGATCCATTTGCTGATGAAAAAATCCACCAGCACTGCCACTACCGGCGATGGCTTTATCGAATTTGTGCGTGACGGTGATGGGCGGCACCGGTTGTGGCGTACTCGCCAATATGGAGCGGCCACACGTAGAGCTCCGTTCATTGCGGCGAAATTTGGCGCGTCTATTTTGAAACCATACCTATGACAGAACAGACAGACGTATAAGAGGCAAAGAGTAAATGGTAGTAGTTGTGGATATGGAAGTTGCAGTGAGTGAATTTTAAGAAAAGTGCATAAATGTATTCATCGCATGTGCAGGTATTAAAATTTCATTTGCGATTTTGTTAGTACAGACACCCACCTGTACACGTGCCTCACTTAGTCCCACTTTGTTGGCGAGCTCTTCGCGTACGAATGCGTCCGGGTAGTGAGTACGTTCGAAGACCTTCTCCAATGCAGTCAATTGGCCAGAGGTGAACGTAGTTCGATTGCGACGTGGCTTACGTGAATGTTGTTGCTGTTGGGCCGACGTTATGGGTGGCGGTGGTGCAACGTGCTGTGAATGTTGTGTATGCATTTGTTGTTGTTCACTGTGTTGGTGCAAGATGTGTGAGGTGTGGGAATTCGGCAGGTGATGTTGTGAATTTTGACGCTGCACCGCCACTGTGTGTGTTAGCTCCATTAAATTAGATGCATCGGGGTAGTCGTCATTGCTGCTACGGAAACTGTCATCTGTAAATTTATACATTGAGCTTTTAAAAATACTGCTGAGGGGGATTTTACGCTGCGAAAGCCAAAGAATAATAAGATTAAATGGATGCCGTCGGAGAGATCATGGCGTAATTTGTACGAGCCTTTTGAAAAATATTTGTGTTTTCAGTAAAGAAAAAAACTCAGAAGGCGTCAGTAGTTAGATTCGTGCCGTCACGATAGCCTGAATTCAATAAAATGTTGATTTTAAGAACACACATTAATGAAAAACTTGTTCAAACTCTGTTTTGTACACAGCTAATAGTAATATTTTTAAAAGAAAGATTATATCTACTCGTGAACTAAAAAAAAATCGAATTTTGTTTTTGTCGAATGTGCGCATATTTGAAAATACTTTTAAAATTTAAGTTGATTCGGCAAATAACGGGTTTTTCAGAAGGGACTCTACAAAAATAGACCTCTTCGGTAAGGTTTGCCATATCATCATGGAAAGATATACGATCCAACGAGTCGAAATTATTAAAATTTATTACGGATATTTCGAGCCAGTAGCCTTAACTTTAATAGCGCTACGTTCAATTTATGGTCGTCATAATTATCCTGTTAGATCTACAATTGAGCATATAGTAGAAAAATTTTAATCTAAAGGCACAGTAAAAAATGTTTCCGTGCCAGTGAGACAAAGAAGTGCTCCTTAGTGTCGAGAATATTGCTGTCGGTTGCGCATCAATTGAGGAAGTCCCAAATCAGTATTTCGCACGTTATTCTCAAGAGTTGGACATCTCTCTGACGTCGTTGTGTCGAATTGTACGAAAAGATATTGACCTGTATCCATACAAGATGAAATCGACGCAAGAACTGCAGCCGCTTGACAACCGAATTTTCATCGAAAAATTATGTTCAGTGATGAGGCTCATTTCTGGCTGAATAGCTTCGTCAATAACCAAAATATACGTTATTAGTCAGACAGCAATCCACACCTACTCCAATATTTACCATTTCATCCCGAAATAATTACATTTTGGTGCGGTTAATGGGCCGGTGGCGTCATTGGGACGTACTTCTTTCGTAATGATCAAGACCAGCTTCAATGATAACCAAATATTTTTGGCCCGAATCGGATGATACGGACTTGGACAACATGTGGTTCGAACAGGAGGGCGCCACATGCGAATGTGACAATCGATTTATTGAAAACCAAGTTTGATGAATATGTTATCTCACGAAATGGCCAAGTCAATTGGTCGCCACAGTCTTGCGATTTGACGTCATTAGACTATTTCCTGTAGGGCTACGTCAAGTCTATGGTCTCTGCCAACAAACCAGCGACGATTGATGAATACGGATATCAAACGGGAAATTGCTGCAGTATCGGCCGATTTATGCTAGAAAACCATCGAAAATTGGGTTAATCGTCTGGACTTCAGCAAACGTGCCTTGTGGGCCATGAAATAAAGTTCCATACACAATGGCATCGAATGTACTTTCGCAGGAATACTTTTGTAGCGCTCTTATTGAAAATCCGTTAGTTGCCAAGATATGATATGTTTGTATCCCCTAAAACGAAAACCTAAGACGAGCTGAAACCCGGATGTCTGTCTGTCCATCCGTCCGTCCGTCTGTCTATTCAAGCCGTAATTTGAACTATCTGAAAATAGAAATATCCAAATGAAACTTGGTATACGTATTCCTTGGCAAAAATTCAGAACAAGTTCGTAGATGGCTGCCACGCAATCAAACTTGACTAAAGCAAATATTTTAAGAACTCCTACCGATGAAAAATGGATGAAATCGGATGATAACCCCGCTAACTTCCCATATAAATATTGTTATACTATTAAATACTAATAAAAGCGCGATAAATCGAGAACTAAATTTGCCAGATACATTAAGTTCTACCCCGACGTGCTGAACCGATTTAAACCAAATTTGAAATATGACATTACCACAATATTTCTATGATACAGTGTTAAAATGAGCTACTTCCCATACAACACAATTTTTAATTTCATTTGATCCCTTCACTTTCCGCTAAACAAAACAAGGAGCAATTAATATAAAAAAAAAAAAAATTTGCACAAATAGTGTCTTATGACAAAAAATTGTCCAAAACGAACCAAAACTGTATAAGGCTCTTGGTATCGAATATGTGAATCTTTTTTACGGAAAATATCGGCCAATGTGTCAGATATATACTTAAAATTTTAAGAGAAACCTGCGAGAAATCAATAAATAAATTCTTCAGAGACATTGAATATACGTATATAGGTATTTATAAGAGCCGGAGTCATAAATGGAAATTTCAGTGAAAAGCCTTATCTCAGGACCCACTCGACCGATATCCATCAACCTGTCAATCTGTGAAATATATTGTAGAACATGTTTTAGAAATGCGAATAGAATCATTTCCTAACAATAAGATGCCTTTATGCCAAAAATGGGTTGAGTCGGATAAATGATTTCTTTAGCCCCCATATACCTAATAGAAAGATTTTCGAACTGTCAGTAGACTATCTACCGCATATATCAACAAATTTTTGTGCCATTTCATAAAATTGAAGAAGCATGTTTTTCTAATAACGAAAGAAGCATTGAAAGGTGCATAAAATGGATAAAATCGGGAGAAAACTTGCTTTGGACCTCATATGACTTAAAACCTTGCACCTGAAAGTACCTATTTTCCTGAATTTGGTCCTGGCAGGTTGCAAGAGTATGAAATGTTCGGTAACACGTTCGCCCTTGCTTACTAGTTTCCAAAGGTTTTGTATCTTCAAATTTCCATCCTTTGTACCACAAAACTCAAAACGCACCCTCGCACAGAAATACATCCTTATATAGCAAATGAAGTGTTTTCTGAAAATTTTCCACGCATTATTTTACATTTAAGAAAGCAATAAATTCTTCGTCCCAAGTAGATCTGTATGTGAGTCATATATACATACGTCTGTACCTACAAGTAGTAGCATCGTAAACATTAAATCAATTCCACGTAGTGTGAGCGCCTTCAAATCAAAGCTCAAATTACACATTAGGGGAAAATGACCACCGCATCTATGTGACTTAGAAAATATACAGCTCCTTACGCACACCCGCACTATCAGCCACGCCATTGTGTCGTTTACAACACATTAAGATTTTTACGACGCGTCAGCATTTGGCGGGCAAGCGCCAGAGGACGCATCAAATGTGATTTTATGTGTCAATGGTCGTTGTCAATTTCATTGTGCCGTTGCGGTGAATCATTAAATTTTGCCGTCTAGTTGCACAGCATGTTTACAACTTCTCAGACGACAGCGCCAACTACAATAACAACAAAATGGTCAATTGTCATGCTTGCCACTAGACTCCGCACGTATAGCAAATAACTTGATTTTGTTATTACTCACTTAACACCTTTCGCCAGCTGACGACAAGCACACACGCAAACACACACATAACCACAGATCCTTAAATAGTTTTTCATGCATTTCTCTTGAATACATCTCTTTAATACTTTCACTTTCTGGTTTTCATAGAAATTTTAGCGAGAAATTCTTTCATTTAAATTTCCACTTTACGGTACTTGGTAGACCATTAGCGCACCGCAAGGCAATTTCATTTGGTAATCGAATTAAAAACTCGTCAAATAATGATTTAGTGTTCACATTTGCCGAGAAATTTGTATGTTTGTCAAACATTTAGTAATAATAGCACATGTTTAACAGCTCATTGGGGGCATAAAAATGTCTAGCATTATCTTGTGTATTTCAATTTAATATTTTAGTACGATTTTGCGCTCATCAGCTAAGCTAATTGATCTTCTAAAAGCATTTCTAGTCATCTGCGATCTTTTAATTCTCAGCTGCTTTTACGATTACTTCACAAAAGTATGTTGGATTTATGTATTCGCATCCACAAAGCCCGGTGACATTTTGCACTTTGTTTCAATGGTTAATTTTTGGCAAATTTTATATTCACTATTAGCACTAAATTTTTTATACGGTTTTTACAAAGTAAATTTTCCCAAACTTTATGACGCTTTGTGTAGAATCAGTAGAATTAGCTCTTTGGATTAGAGCTTTCTTAAATTTTGCATAATCTTACTATTGTTAAATGGTAATAAAATAGGTGACAATTAGTTGGACTTGATTTGAAAACAAAGCCCTGCGAGAGAAATAATTTTTAATCGAGAAAATGGTAATTTTTTCAATAGCCTTTTTTGGACAGATCATGCGTGTGTCGTGTCAAGCGATCACTTTATTTTTGTTCAGTATTGTTTGGCATTTCATCGTGGAAAAACTTACGCCTGAACAACATCTACAAATCGTTCAACAATTACTACGAAAATTGACGTTCTGTGAAAAATGTACGCATGCTACGTCGAGATCGTAAATTAAAAGTAAACAAAATACAGCTTGTGCAAGAACTAACATCGCTCAACCTTCCCAAAGGCTCTTGAAAAGTGTGGAATACTTCTGGCTCAGAACTTCAAAATTTCCGCATTTGGGATAAAAATAAGAGTTTAAGTGAAGAGTTTCAAGAGATACCATTTCATCCAGAAAAAGCAACGGTTTTGTGTGATTTGTAGGAGTCATCGATCCATATTTCTTTAAAAATTATGCCGGTGAGAAAGTAACCGAGAATGGCGACCATTATCGGGCCATGATAACCGACTATTTGATGCCTGTAATTGAAGCTCGTGATCAATAGATTTATTAAGCGGTGAGCAGATAATGTCATGTTTTGGGACAGTCGATTGTCCATCAAGATCATATGATACCACACCGTTAAACTTATTTAGGTCGGAATATGTTAAGTCTAAAGCCTATGTGGAATATCCCGTTTCGATTCAGAGCTTGCAGCGAAACATCACGTGTGTCATTCGCAAGTTACCAGTCGAAATGCTCGAACAAGTCATCGAAAATTGGACTCAACGGAGACATTTCAAAAAGATATTCTTCAAAAAAACAAATGCCAAAGAATGTTCTTTCGAATGTTACTAAATATTCCTCATTAAATTTGAATTTTTTGTGTTATGCCTTTAAATAAGTAGGAGACCTCGAAATGTATCACCCATTAGAAGCAAAGGCATACGAATTTGAGAAAATCTTGCCTACAATTTAGACATAAAAACATTGAAGGATGAAGTCGCAACAAACCATGAATTTATCCGAAATTTAATTTATTCCACTCCCTACAATAACCGAAATAGAGAACTAGTGGGCGAGGTATAATGTCTGTACTGAAACTGTACAAACTGCTTTATTTTTAGCCTTTCCAACCACACTTGCTAAGAAGAACAAGAGATATCACCCCCACCCCCATAGAACGATTATGTTGAAAACTACTAAACTACTTAGAAAATTACATCAGAAGCAATAAATTCTACAACTTTTATGATGCAGAAAGGTTTCATAGAAATCAGTGTAAATACTGAACAATGGGAAGTTTAACAATAACATTTTTCTTAAGAAATATTCTGAAATCTTACCTACTGCTGGATGTATATACTCTCTTTACAGTAAATTCTCTTAATTACTCTCTTTACAGTATATACATCCAGCAGTAGGTAAAATTTCAGAATATTTCTTAAGAAAAATGTTGCCTCCGAAGTATGCTATACGAGTATGGTAAAAGTCGGACAATTAGTTTTCATGCCTTCCGATGACGTACGACCTCGTATATGTCGACCTCAGCGCCTATGTCTGACTTCATACCTGAGACATATTGATGAAATTCAGATAAATTATTTTTCCTGTAATAATTTTTCCTTTTGTAAAAAATGGGCAAAATCAGGTTAGGGAAACTCTCCGCATACCTAATATTATAACTTTCGAACTTCCGTTTGAACTTTTATGTAGCTTAAACATGGATCAATATGTGTGGCATGGATGATATGAATAACGAAGTTAAAGGGAAATGTTTTCTTAAAATTATGTGGATTAGAACTGAATATAAAAAAAAGTTTGTTAAAACCTCATACCATAACATTATGACTTCTCATTGATCTCAGACGAAGTGTGTTAAAAAATAACGGTTATTTTAAAATTAAAACACCACTGGTTTGTGGAGAGTTCAATTGTCAAAATTTTTTGTGGTATCCGTTTGTTAAAAGCTCGCACTTAGTTTTTTGTTCATAAATTATTGTGCAAAAACAATGCTGTAATGTTGCCGTAGCTTTCATATTCGTCAGACATGGTCCCGTGTGACTTTTTGCTATTTCCACAAATAAAGAGAACCTCAAAGGGCTGAAAGAGGTAAAAGCCATCCATAAAAATTTGTTTTTTTTTGCAAAAAACGAAAATACCCGTCAGTTTTTGAACATACCTCGTGCGTCCAATATATATCGAATATATTTAAAGCCGTCTCTAAAATTATATTAAATTCATTTTAAGTTAACTAAGTTGATTATGATATAAATGTACAAGTATCACACAAGAAGCAATTTACAGTAATGAACTAAGTGAGGCTATAACTTATAAATTACGTTCATAAGTCACCAAATATGATTGAAATCCTTTCAAAAATTCATAGAATATTGTATATGGAACTATTTCGCATCGTTTTTAGTACCAATTTTTGCCAACTCGGAAAATATTTCATGGCTTTGATCCTTACAAGTTGCGTGAGTATAAAAAGTTTGGTTACAACCGAGGTAAATTTTCCTTACTTATTGAAATAAATATATTGAAATATTTAGCATTAAATTTTGACTTTAAACTAACTTTTGGTAATCACAAAGGTATTTTATTTAATTATGAATGATTTTATTTATTATACACAAAACTGGACTGCTTGTTATTTTTATGTATGCATTAAACCACTATTTTGCTATTATTAGGAACTGAAATAATTAGCAGATAACTGTAACAAAATCACTAATTCACTGTAAAATACCGCGAAACTACTACGAAATATGATAAACATAAATAAATTCTCATCAATTCCAAACTAAATATAATACGAGTTTATACAGTAGCAAAAAGTCATACGAGCAGCGCTTGTCAAGGAACCGCCAAATGAAATGTCACTGATCCATGCGATGACACAAATTACGCCGGAACGCGCATAACTCAAAACAATGTGAAGGAGGCAGCCAACAAACAGCGGTCGGCAGTCGACATTGCTCGAAAGCAGGGGCTGAAAATCCGAACAAACGAAAAAAACATACAAAACGATGATGATTTATAATTAGGTGAAAATTTAGTGCTCTTTAAAATTTAATTATTCATCTCGTTCGCTGTGGGAAGTGACGCCGACAGCCACTTGAATTGTGCGTTGTAGATTTTTGTTGTAGTTGCTGTTGTTGTTATGCTTGCCGACACAGGGTATCTGCGTGCATAATGATAAATCGTTGCACACACACGCGCCATATGTGGGCAATTTTTGAAAGGCGGTGCTTGTGATTCTGATTTGACAGCGGCGCATAACCGAGCTGTCAACATAAAAGCAACACAGTTGACATTTCGAGAGGGGAGATGAGGCGAGTAAAAAATTAAACTAAAGAAATAGTGAATTTATCTATGAGGAGTATAGTCAGAGTTATATATCTTACAAATGATTTTAACAAGAAGAGTCTCATATGTTTTCTCCACAATTAAGAAATTACAGTTTTTCTTTAATGTAAAGTGCAATGAGATGTCGGACATAGAGTTCAAAAAGGCCTAGTTATGAAGTTGATTGGTACTTCAGAAGACCAGTGGCCCTACGGATTCTCGAAATATTATTTCTATCCTGGAAAATACTACGCAGTGTGAAGTATTTTTTATATGATCTTCTTCATATCTCGTCAATCGATCGATATTCAAATACATATAGTAGAAGATAAGATGAGATACTGTTCTAAGGAGTACAGGACAGTCAGCGAGAAAATTTTCTGAATTGAATTAAGACAAGTTGAAATAGTCAATCTTAGGTAAACTTAAATATATTTGAACTTTCTGCCGACTTTGTAATGATTACGAAGTTCTACAATATTTACTATTCATATTTAATATTAAGTGTTTACTGTCAGTTTCTGCGATAAATCCGCTAGGGAAAGGGGAATATCACAACCATCAAACAAATATTTTTGCGGCGAATCCTTTGTGTGTAATAACCTGGGCGGCATTTGGCGGCAATTCACAAACGTTGACGTATTACTTACACGCTTGATATGATATGTCTCAATTTTGATGAGTTGCGGCGGAAACAACTGACTGCTGTTCACAACCAAAATGTGTGAGAGTACATACATATTTGAATGGTGCATGTGTATGTAAAGTTAAGTGAGCTAAAGAGAAGCAACAACATGAAGAAAACGTGAACTTCGGCTGCACCGAAGGTACAATACACTTCCCAGACACATTTCTTATAATATAAAAGGGTGTAAAAATCTTTATCTTGATTTTAATATATCAGTTTCATCGTTCTCAAGCGTTGGGCATTTCTGTGACGTGGTTGTGGCGAATTTCTCGAGAAAATCTTGGCGTATATCCTTACAAGGTCAAATTGATGGCAAGAACTGAAGCCGCTTGACCACCAGAATCGTCGTATGTTCGTGAATTGTATTAAACAACAACTTGCAAATGATCCGGATTTTCATCGTAAAATCATCTTCAGTGTTGAGGCTCATTTCTGAGTGAATGGCTTTGTCAATAAGCAAAATATGCATTATTGGTTAGACAATTGCATCCCGGTGGGGTTCACAGTTTGGTGGGGTTTATGGGCCGGCGGCGTGATTGGTCCGCACTTCTATCGTGATGAACAAGACCGGCACATTACTGTGAATGGAAATCGCTACCGCTAAATGATAACCGAATATTTTTGGCACGAACTGGACTTGGACAATATATGGTTCCGAAAGGATCGAGCTATAAATCACACAGCGAATGCCACAATCGATTTATTGAAAACAAAGTTTGGTGAGCGTGTTATTTCACAAATTGGCCCAGTCAATTGGCCTCCTCGGTTATGCGATTTGACGTCGTTAGACCGTTTCCTGTTGAGCTACGTCAAGTCGATGGTCTATGCCAATAAATCAGGGACAATTGATGAACTTCGTATAAATATCGAAAGTGGAATTTCAGCAGTATCGGCTGATTTATGCTTGAAAACCGTCGAAAATTGGGTTCAGCGTCTGTTATGGATGCCCGTAGTGGCCATGCAAAAGAAATCGAGTCCCATACATAATGGCATCAAATGAACTTTCACAGGAATGAATACTTTCGTTGATATCTAAAACATTTTTGTTTTGTTTAAAAACTTTTGTAGCGCTCTTATTGAAAATCCCGTTATATGCTATATAGGTTCGACCTGCACAATGTGGATAAAAATTCTTCGAATAAATTTCGTTAAGATAATTTGTCAAATAAAAAAGTTTTCCATACAAGAACTTGATTGAGATCATTCAATTTGAATGCCAGCCATATTCTATAGATTTAGGGTATAAAAAAAGAAAAGAAATTCCGTTAAGATAATTTGTCAAATAAAAAAGTTTTCCATACAAGAACTTGATTGAGATCATTCAATTTGAATGCCAGCCATATTCTATAGATTTAGGGTATAAAAAAAAGGAGGTAAAAGAAGTTTCCACGAGTATCGACTGACTGAGTAATTTAAATCTTCATAAAAAACTCAGAAAATTCACGGTAGCCAAATGAGTACATCGATGGCACTTAAAAACAGACACCCAAAAACTACACAAATATATTTAACACTTTTTATAGAGACAATAACTCAGTTAATTACAAATTGCGGAGAAGCAAAAAACGAATTAAATGTAAATTCGAAAACACTGCTTCTTGCCTGGTTATAAATAAACACATACACATGTGTACGAGGCTGGGAGGTATAAAAAAAACTCCATCAAAGCGACGCAGCACAAAATAAATCTGTCACATCACAAGTGATGCCAATTTGTCACCAAACTTCAAACATCACCCTATCACCACCACAAATAAGTAGCTATAACGAACACACGCTATTGTTGTTGCATAGTTTTTATATTGGCTGTGTGTGCCATAAAAAACCAGAAGCAGAACAGTATAGCCTCTGAGGGATTGTAGTCTGTCAAAATAATGTTGGAGCGCATAAAAAACGAGTGCGCCAAAGAAACTCCTACTCTTTAAGTGGAGCTTCCTTAAAAAAACTGAACAAATAAATACGGAGATCGAAAAACGAGTAGCGTACAACAGCCATGAAACCGCTGCAAGCAAATGCTCAATGAAACAGAAACGTATAAAAAGTGAAATTTCAAGTGGGGAGAAGCACCAAATAAAGTGCAATGCACACCAGTGTACTACAAACCATAGCACCGCACCGGCAAGCGACTACATGAGTGTGGCAACATTTGAAAAGGATACACCTTGTGTTGCATCGTTGCACATGCGGCATGCGACTCAAACTAAATTAACTTGGACGTTGAAAATGCCGTGACAGCAGCAAAGAGCGCATCTACGTGCATATATCTAGCGAAAATAAGTGTGTTGCAATTGTTGTTGCAATGCATTGTTTGCTGCAGTCACCAGTAGCAACAAGTCACTTGGGTATATTAAAGTTGTGTCATGAAAGAGCAACAAGCAAGGATGAGATTGCACGCGTAGTATATTGAATGCAAGCGCGATGACGGGAATCAAAAACAAACAACAACTACAAATATGATAAGGAATTAAAATACTAATAGGGAAAAGTTTACAGTTATTACAAACGAATTCGGTTTTGGCAAAAGTTAAGAAATTTTAATGCAAAAATCTCACAAAAGTTTGAACAAACAGAGCAACCTTGTACATACAAATGTTTAAGTACATACATATATATATGTACATATGTATGGTATATGGCGTCAGTTTCCACGCAAAGTGAACTTTTTTGCCCAGACTTTTAGTTGAATTTCCTCCCAATTTGCGTGTGTGTTTGTATTGTTTCGCTTGCGGTTGCTCTTGTGGCTGCACTTGTTGTTGGTTGCCGGTTGTCTTTCTGGCTGTCAGCAGCAGCCGGCACTGTCAACACGAATTAACATTATGTCATTTGTGAGAATGTTGGAATTTTCAGTTTTTCGTACGGTTTAAAAGACTGCCTTCCGCTGTCAGTCGAGTGGAGTGGAAATGCACTTAGTAGTGTGCGTAAGCAATATTCTGTCTATGTAATAAACAGGCATGTGCTACATGCGACTGTACGTACAGCAGAATGCGCAAAGGTGATGCAGTCGACAAATTGTTGTGCTTTTCAATAATTTAGCGCACCTCTTACTGTATCACAAAAGGCTTCGAACAAATCATTTTTTGTATTAACGAATCCATTTCATCGAACTCAAACCAAATTTTGAACTTTTCCTCGGAAACGGAGCTCAATATAAGATTTTAAGTGATATACAGGATCTGAAAATATATGATTGTTAGTGTTGGAAGAAATTTAAGATGCTTGTAAAAAATTGTGAACCGATTTCGGGCATTCTTTGTATACAAAAAGTCATTATCGGTTATATACGAGTATAATTAACTACATGGCAGATACCTGTATTAACCCTTTCGCATTTTCAATGTAGGTGTGACCATGGTCATTAACTGATCGGATTCTAAATATTTCTGCCTGGAAAGTAAGCTATTTGCCATTTCAAAGTACTCAGAATTTTCTGCAAAGGTATAAACGGTATTAAAAATAAGTAATCAAACTTTTCATACTCTTGCAACTTTGCCAGGGTCGCCGGAGAAATAACTTCAGTTGTATAAGGTTTGTAAGTTATAAGGAGTCTAAGGCAAGTTTTCAAAAAATTTTATCCATTTTAGGCACAAAGATCGTTATAATAAAAACATGCTTGATTTGCATTTTGGAAAATGAATAATGGAATTTAAGTTGATATATAAGAAATAGGAGTGTTTGTAGTCCAATTTGCGCCGGAACAGTTTTACCACTAGTTTGATAGAATATTTATATTTGGAGTGAGCGGGGTAATCACCCGCTTTCATGCAATTTCACAGTGTTGGTTGGGGTTATTGTAATTTACTCCGAGGGAATTTGAATATTGTACCTTTAGTGGTTTAGGGGATATAATCGTAAAGATGCTATACCAGTGTGACACTTTCAAAAAAAAAATTTCTTGCGTTTTCGATAGCATGTATTTCCAAAAATATCCTCTGAAATCGGTATCTTGAATAGTTTTTGAATGGCAGCGTTCTAAAGAGCGACCGCTCGGAGGTGCAATATATATAAGCGAAACTTTAAACACGTTTTTCTCGAAACGACATTTTTCAATATTGCTAGCATCATAACTCAACGAGAATTGACCGATCGACTTCAAATTAAAATTGAGTATTGTTGAATAAATTTAAATTTGATTAGTTTAAAATTGTCAATTTGGCATTAAAAACGAAAATTTTTTGCCTAAAAAAATTAAATTTTTTTTCAGAACTACGCATTTTTTTTAATTTTTGATATTTTTAAAAAATCGTAAGTCATTGTATAGGAAATACCATTAACTTTATTAACCTTTTTGAATTTTTTGTTTCAGCTACTCATTCGCGGTCGGAATCATTGTAGCAGTTGGGTCACTTTTTTGGCACCTCCGAAGACAGCACAAAACTCTGTTATTTTCAACATTTTTGTAAAAAAAAATATTAAAATATAACTGAAAAGTAGCTTGTTAAGTTCAAAGTTCAAGTTAAGTTAAGTTAAGTTTTAAGTTCAACATTCGTTCTAGTTTCTTTTTAAAGAAATTCACGAAAATCGCCAAATTTTTCATGGGTTAAACTGGTATAGCCTCTTAAAGTTCTTACCACGGCCCTTACTACTGCGATCTCCTATGCCAAATCATAGTTTTATATCTTAATTTAGGGCTAAGTTATAACACTTTAAAAATTTTCGTTTAATAACGTTTTATCTTAATTTTTATTTACGTTATAACTTGCACAGACAGACAGTAACTCTGATTGATACAAAGAACGGTCAGGTGAACAAAATTACTATAACACCATCGAAGTAGAATCTAAACGCTTTTTAATTTTATTGCGAAATTTCTTTTCAAAAAGTATATCTGAATCATCTTGCTATATTTTTCGAACTTTTATTCGTCTTCCGGAGGTACTTTTTTGACCGATTCCGGTTCGGCTGACCCAATAGCTGTCATAGCGGAAATATTCTGCACGACATTAAATGTATCTTGTGGTAATGACGACATCGGGTGTTGAGTGTAATATTTATTAAACCAAACTCATGTTTCTTTAAGAACAATGAACTTTTACAATTGCATCAAATAAAATATTTATATAATTTAATTTATATATTTGAACATCTCCGAGAAATTATTAGTAGATAAGTAACAATTTTTCCGTAAAACGTTCGGGCAAATATACACATACATAATACTACTGTACTCAGTTGACTGATCTTAACCAAAAGTAACATATTTTACAAGTTCATCTCTCAACTCTGTTTTTTTTTAGAATCTCTCTTATCTTTAAATCAAACAATGCTAATAAATGTACTACAGTAATCAACAAATAAAAAACCTGCATCATTTTTTGTTTAAGGAATAGATTTCCTTGTGTGGAAACGTTAAAAATGTTGCGGAAGGCCTTTGGATAGCAGAAAAATCCTTTATAGCAGGTAGAACGAGTTCAAAGTGGGCGGAGGACGAGTTAAAGACGAACCGCGATGTGAGCGACCATCAATCTATTATGACGAGGGTCACGGCCAAACAATCAAAGAATTGGTGCTTGGAAGTTGTCGATTGACAATTACAGACCTCGCTGACAGTGTTGGTATATCATTTGGCACAGGCCAACTGCTTTGAAAAATGCTTCGTAAATAATACATGTGAAGTCTCATTTGATGCCAATATCCCCATTTCATATTGCATTGGTTCCTAGCGATTTATTTGCCAAAAACACGACGGAAAAGTCGTATAGAATAAGGTCTTGAAGGCTGCTATGCTGGAAAAGACTATTCCGACTATTTCGAGGCCTGGAAAAAGTGTTGGCAAAAGTGCATTTTATCGGACGGGAATTACTTTCAAGGGGATGAAATATTGAAATTACATTTTATAGCCAAATTCAGCTTACTTTTTCATAACAGTAATATACGTACCCGCAAAACTAATAAGGCTGTATAAATTGACTTTGCGCAATACCAAAAGCGCCGTCAGGATCGGGAAAAACCTCTCGAAGCCGTTCGATACCAAACGAGATTTCAGATAAGGCGACTGCTTTCGTACGACTTCTTCAATTTACTAATGGAGAAAATAATTCGAGCTGTGGATCTGAATAGAGAAGGTACAATCTTCTATAAGAGTGTACAACGGCTGACAGTAAAACAAGCAGTCGTCGCACTCCCAACTTGGCTCTCACGTCACTGTTGACAGACTCCCATACTCCCATAAAGAAGAAGAAGAATGCCATATATATCAACCATTTGTGGACATAAATATGTGTAAACGAGACTTTATGTGTATATTGAGCAAAGTATTTTCTATAATTTGAGCTATTGTCGTTATGAGAGTCCATGATCCAGTAACTGAAATCTAAAAATAGAAAGTTGAGCTTTTAATTCCTCATCAAGTCTTAATTAACTACACCTTTTAATCTACAATCGGCACTTGTTTTTCATGCCATCATCTGATCTCAAACCTCAAATAATTGTCAACAAAACGAAAGGAGTTCAACTACTGCAGACAGACTCAATTGTCCTTGTATTTTCGATTGCTTTCACAAACACACATAGAAAAGCCGTCGGCAAACCCAGATTGTGGTAAAATTTCCAAAGAAATTAGAGATATTTATAGACATTTTGCATAAGCATAGGCGCACATACATACTTACTTGTATGTATGTGCTATTTGAAGACTAACCCACCTAGATCATTTATTTGCGTACCATCCAAATTCTCCTGTTGCGCCTGCTGCTGATGCTGATGGTGCAATTTACCTGAAATGCGGCAATCATTAGCCAATTCCAACAAATTGTTCACGGAGAATCGCTTCACATTCTCCGAATGTTTACTGCCAACAACGTGCAAAGGATAGTTATCTTCGATTTTTGTAAGTTCGTCGGGTGAACAGGAATTGCGGCAGCCAACAGTATTACCATTGCCGCTAACGGCAATTCGATCCGTTTGCGGCTGCTGTGTGTGATGATGATTATGATGTTGTTGCTGTTGTTGTTGTTGTTGTTGATGCTGTTGGTGTTGCTGTCGATAAGCTGTGCCATCACCGGCGGCGGAGCTCATGTTAATGGTATTGGCATTGCAGTTGTTGGTGCTGTTTGTGTTGTTGTTATTGTTAGTGTTGTTGCTATTATTGCAATTATGTGCCGCAAATGCATTATGCTGCGTCAGACTTTGCAGATGATCTAATGACGACGCTGATGCCGACGCCGACGCCAACAATGCCGACGCTGCACTGACAGCACGACCGCCACCGTTATTAGCGTTATGTAATGTCAACGTGGGCACGTTCACCGTTTGTGGGTAATAGAAATTGTCGGCGTTAGCAATTGAGCCACTCAATTGTGGCATCGCCTGTGGTTGTTGTAGATGCTGTGGTTCGTGATAGTTAAGCATGACTGCCATACAGCCACGCACACACGCAAGCGCCAGGCAAGGAAATATAAGCAGAGAAGGAGCGAGCAGCTGTTTTGCGCGGAGACGCGTGCGGCGGTTAACAAGTGAAACTCATTAAATTAGCGCAAATCAGTGTCGAATTTCGCTGACTGGACTACAAACTTGCAGCGGTGACGCTCCAACATACATATAAACAAGCAGAAGTGTGCGCAGCCGTTATGTATGCAAGTATATTGGCGTGCGTGTGTTTATTTGTGCATTAATTCAATTACAAGTCAATTAATTAACGAAATTGTCGCACGGACATTTGTCGATCTCTATTGGCGGCGACAGCACAACGCCATGGAGTGAACTAGCTCGCGGGGTGCGCTGCAGCGAGGATGCTAACACTTTGCTGGCGTCACAGTGCGCCACGCTGACTAGCTGTCAGTATTAATTTCGAGTATTTTATTTTGCAGTTGACGTACTTTTTATATTATTTTTACTTTTTGTATTGTCAACGCGTACAGAAATCAACGCGATTGCGTAATTTAACAGCGATTTTTTGGGCGGCGCAATCAGTTGCTCACCACTTTCGGTTGAAGTGTCGTAATTGCTTGCACAATCACTTTTGATTTCCCACTTTAGTGATTTTACTTTTCACGGCAAGGCTCCCAATAGGTTTGCACTTTTTTATGTTTATTTGTATACGCAAAAATGAAAACACTTTTCCGCGCACTTGATTGCTGCTGTTGTATTTTTTACTGAATAGTTTTTGTTTTTAATTCAATTGTTTTTTTTTTATTTTTATTTTTATTTTTTATTTTTTGTTTTCTGTTTTCTATTTCCCTTAATTTTATTTTATTTTTTTGTAGTTTTTATGTTTTGCCTTTCGAGTTGCGCAGTGCCTTTAATTTGATGTTGGTCTTTCTGCAGGCAATTTGCTTTTTGCTTAATTGCTGTGCAAACACTAAACAATGCCAAAGTCGACTGACTCCTGAAATTATTTTCAAATTCTTGTTGGAAAAGGCGACGTTTTTTCTTCGCGACGCAGCGCCCCTAGGTACACCTCCGCAACTGCACTCCCATCTCCACCCCTACACCCATTTCTTATTTTTACACCAAAGCTATATGCTGCTCTTGTCTCAAGCAGATTATCTTCTCGTTGAACAGTGGTGATCCGCAGCGAAAGTATTTACATATGTATTCAGACACACACACACACACAGATGTATGATCCTCAGCATGTTCGTACTAACTGAGGCTCTCTCACTTTCCCACTTAGCATTCTTCTCATTTCAATGGCGTTTCTAAATTTAGTTCGCGTTTTCTAATTGGTTTGTTGGCTCGAGCAAATGTTTGTACAGTATATTTTCGTTTCCTATTTATGTAATTGTGTTAGTGCTTAAAAAATCATATGGGCGTTTCTAATTGTGTTAACTTCGTTCACGCCCATAATTCGTTTTAGTGGTTTTTTGTTTATGTATCACTTCATAAGTTAAAATAAAAAGATATGGAAAGATCAGTGAAATCAATGTCAGAGGTTAATAACTTTTAATTTGCGGCCGATTCTTTTAAAATAAAATTCAACATATTTACATGTTTGTTGATGGATTCATAATTGCTTAATTAAGCATATTTATAGTGACTTAAAACGAAAAGTTTTTTAGAAACAGTGGGTGAAAACCATCATCAGAGAGATGATGGACCTCAAGGTCTCTTACAGATTGAAAGAAGAAATTTTGTGTAAGAAGCTCATACTCTGCTTTTGCAAAAACGACGCCGAATCGAGGTCTCAAAAAATATGATTTACAACGTGGCTGAGGACTTTGCACTTGTGACGAGGCGTGGGTTTACGAACATGGCGTCGAAATTGTGCAATATTCTAGCAAAGGCCGCTCCAATATGAGACGAAACCGAAAACATAATTTTCTCTGAAGACCATCTCAATGGAGGGGCACAATAAACCTAAGGTCGCGGTGCAATCCTCGTATAGTAATTAGTATCAACGGAGGCTTATAAGAAATAAGAAATTTATAGAAATAGAAATTTAAAGAAAACCAGGTAAAGTGTTATAATACATTTTTATCTCGGAATAAAAATATGTGAAAATGTAGTCCCCAATAGTAAACCCCATAAAACGATTTGTTTGGCTAGGAACACATTAATGATGTCTTACATATGGTAGTCCATATTGAGTTTTTTATTTTTGAGTTTTAATTAGTGGAAAGAGCAAAAGTTCCTGTTCGACAGGTTTTCCATTAGTTCATCCCTTCAACCAAGTTTCCCGTGGTACACTTTCTACTCTAGGATATGCCTTATGAGAGTTAATGGATTCTTTATGTAACTACAGTTAAGCGCAAGTTGGAATTTATCGTTAACAGAAAGATCATGCTGAGGCACGATTTAAGAAATTGATCCATTAAAAATGATCCTTGCCTGGCTGCTCAAACCAAAGTTAACCGATAAATCGTTAATATGGGTGTGGACCAAGTGATAAATATTGGGTATTAGAGGAAACTATTTTTTTTTTTTTTTTTTTTTTTTTGAAACTAAAAACTAAACTTATACTTTTTTTGAAGTTAGCCTACGCAATCAAATTATTTGCTTCCGAAGCTCGAAATTAGAATCAACGTTGTCGTTTTGGTCCGATCGAACCAATACTTGATCTTTTCATTTGCCTTTGCTACTTTTGTTGGTAGACATCTTTAGATTTGTTCGCTCAAAATTGGATAAGAACTTGTTTACTATTCCTAATTACAAAATAATTATGAATGAGAACCATCAGATCGATGTGTAGAAGTTGGGAAATCTAACTATAATTATGTACGCAAGCACTCTAGCTCTGATAATATAATATTCGACGCAGTATCCACCGAGGGACACACTCCACTCCGTTGAAAAGACTAGGTGGAGAAGGACCTTGCTTTGCTTGGAATCTCCTATTGGTGCCACCTTGCGAATAGAAGAGACGACTGCCGCACTGCTGTAAACTCGGCTACAATCACGTAAGCGGTGTCTACGCCAGTAAAGAAGGAGAATGAAGTACCTAAAACTCCCGCAGTCACTTGGACAGCTTAGGACGTCGGTCAGTTGTGGTACCTAAAACTCTAATATAATAGATCATAAGATCCTTACAAATCGGGAAAACGCTTTGAGCCTAACACGAATTTGTTGAGACGGTGAATGAAAATTTCGGCTATGTCCTCTGGTTCCCCAACATTAGACTGCCAAGATTTTTTAACACCAAATCTTGAAAAGGCTGTATAATGAAAGAGAAAGTGGCTCGATGTTTCCACCTCACGCTCCTCCATACCACTGTGACAACTAGCGGCCGACAACATTTTCAGCCTTACCCCATGAATACCTTTTGGACAGTGGACTACGATTGTGACAAGATGAATTTTGCCAAGGGCAAGTAGTTCAGTAGATCTCCTGTGCTCTACTCTAGACCAAAACGATCTCGCAGTTGCACGGGAGACTTGTCTTCGACAGCAAAAGTTCGTGAAGTCATTGGCCAAGCTCTAGAACGCAAGACGGCAATTCAGTTTCAATTCGGCCCCTTCCTATCTGAAAAAGGTAAGGGTGTCTTTCCCAGACACTAATTAACTAATTTTGGGTGCATACTTGGTTAGAGAACCGCTGTCGTAGTGAATGCTCACCGTAGCAGTACGTCTACTGGCACTTTTGCCTGAAAATACTACAGTGCTCCGGTAGGCTATAGCTAAGGTTGACGGAGAGCTCCTCACAGAAAACTCTGCCTCCAATCTTCCATCCTAACTTCGACCCATCCATGAAAAAGCCCACTGCGTCCTTTCTCCAATGACTCCTTCTTACTTTGTCGGTATATGAGCGGAGAAAAAGACGCCAAGAGTGGCATTTGCGTCGATGTGTTTCAAGTTTTCAGATATTCTGATGAAATAGGAGAGTCCCTGAGACTAAATGCGCACTTAATCACACAATAAAGAAAGGATGTGCGTATTTCTTCAAAATGTGAAGTGAAATAAAAAAACGCAATGGTGACAATAAAATTTTGTAAATAGTTTTGAATTTTTCATGTGACAACAAAAAATAATAATTTTAAATTATGATAAAAAATTTATTTTTCAAAATGGCGGAATAATTTTGAAAAGTCTAGGATCCTCATGTTATCATACGATCTTAAGAAGCACACCGGAAGACATAGGTTAATCGGAAAAGATTCCAGAACTAAAATATTATATTGATATTCACAGAGCACAAATTATGAAAAGCATGATATTACAAGCCTTATTCGCTGATAAGCTGAGCTAATATCCGGAAATGCCAAGCAAGTACTTAATTTTGATAGATCACCTCCACAACAACAATTGTCCCTATATATTTGTATACCCATACACACACACATTTAAAATATTCCATTACTCATTTTCTCAATATCCTGATATTTGATGTGCGAGGTGAAAACTGTCAACAAGTATACTTGAATTCAAGTAGCAATAAATACCAATTAAGATGTCACCAACTATGGCACGCCCCCAACCACATAAGCACCTTACATACATCGTAATAGGACACACATTTTCTGTTAACATATTCTATTTGTCATTCAAATATTCATGTGGTGGCGTGTAATACGAACCAATAAAGACCAAAAAACCAACACAAGCACGACAGCAACCAGATGTCCTCAACACATTGGCAAACAACAATGCGCGAAGGGTCCTTGAGAAAAGAAGGAAACCGGAGTCAACTGCCAGCGTATGTTACATATGTGTTTATTTATGGATATATGTATAAATGCATGTGCAATGTGTGTGCGTGTGTGAACTTCATGTCGATGTATCAAAAATATGCGCATAAATCAAAATGATTACAAGCTAGTCATGGCTAATTGCCACAACCACAAATCAATTCCTGGGAGTTGAAAGACGAAATGATGCGGAGAAAATGAAAATTTCCAGAATTTGATGTGAGGTTGAGCTAAAGCGTTGAACCGTTGGCGCCAATGCATACAAGGACTTGTTTGTAGGCAAAAACATAGCGAGAAATCAATAATGAATATAAACATACATACATGCACTTGTATGAAGTATGATAGTCACATACATATGTACATATATTGCCCGCATGTCCTTTTGATTTCAGCACGCTTCTACCTCTGCCATCGACTCGACTTTACCCAGTAGCTCTTCAGCTTCGTTTATATGGTGGTGAGGGAAGTAGTGGGCGTGCTGCAACTAGTGGCGTTTTAATGGGAATTTATTGTGTGCTGCGGTTTTACTTCCTTCCAAGTCAATAAACAACGCCAACTGAGAACTGATAAGACTTTCGAGTTTTCGAATGAATTTCAATTGATTTTTGTATGTTAAAAGTGTTTGGGCCCAAAAATGATTTTTGGAATGCAAATTTTATAAAAATAAAATATTTATTATTTCTAAGGAAAAATGTTTAACTTAGGCCACGCAATCGGGCGCGGCTGCTGAAGTTTGGTTGGTTTCTAAATAAAGAAAGTTTGCTAGTTTTTATAATATTTAAGCGAAAAAATTTGTTTAATTTCGAAAATATAAAAATTTCCACAAGTTTTAGATAAACCAAAATATGTTGAACAGTAATTAAATAAAAATTTTATACCTCCAAAAACAGTACCTTACATAATTTGCACTTTTACTTTACTTTGTGTTCTTAGACTTTGTTTTTTTTTTTTTTCTTGTTAAAAACTAATGGCCAATAATTACCCAAATTCAAATGGCTCACTTTCAAAAATTTACTTTTTATATTCAAATATTTTATATTTAAATTAAACTTGTGCAAGATTTTTGTAATATACTCGTAATATAAATATTTATACCAAAAGCAAATATTTATTTTAAATTTGGTATAGATTTAAAATTTAAACGATTGACCAGAGAACGTAAAATAATGTAAATATACGTTCTCTGCTTCAACTTGTTTGCCCTTAGCAAATACAAACACCTCCTAAAACCGGAAAACGCATATATATTTTGTTAGCTCATAGCTATGAAACTGTGCACAATTTTGTAGCCTCTGTATGGCTGACTTAAGTTCTTTCCCATCTTAGCAAAGCTAGAAACCTTAGACAGAGAACGTATATCATAGCACGTATATCAAAGAACGTATACCACATACGTTCTCTGTTCACGATATACGTTCTGGGGTATTCCCTCAGATGTAGGGATGGCAACGATTAATCATTTGATTAAATTAATCGATTATTTTCATTCAATTTACGATTTAATTGCATCGTAACACCTTTTCTAATTACTTGACTATTACTCGAGTAATTGCAAAATAATCGCAAACAGCATTGTGAAATTTAATACTTTTTATGTTCATCTAAGTTAGCGTACGAGGGTCGAAATTGGTCGCATCAGTCATTAATGAGTGGAAACGGTGTAAATATAGCTAAATTCTAATATGTCAACGTAGTTTAATATCAACAAATGACTGTCTGGTGACGCTGAATTTACAGTTAAGTCAAATGCATTTTACGTTCAGTTGTTTAAAGAGCAATGGCGCCAGTTAAAAGCGAAGTGTGGAAATTTTTTAATAAAAAAAGCAATAACTACGTTAAATGTCAACGTTGCTGCAAAAGGTGGTAAGTTGGAGCAATCTGTATTACATTTTAAATTTCTTCTAGTCAAATATAAATACATGTGTACAAATTAGACTCTGCAATCTAGGAGTAAAGACAATGTTTCCCTAAGTGATGATGACACTGACACCATGATTGAAATGCTGAGTTGCAGCAGCAAACCAATTAATGAAAGCCCTTTGTGTGAGGGGCCAAGTTTCAGCAGCAAGAAACCGAATGAAAGCAGCATGAGAGAGCTACCCAGCTGTAGCAGTAAAAATCCTCATTTCTAAAGTCTTCCAAAATATTGTAAACTTTTCGCTTCATGGCTCAAAGAACCAAAAGCTACAGCATGGAATAGTGGAAATGGTTATCAAGGATAATCTACCTTTTGACTTTGTTGAAGGTGTATTAAAATACATTACAAAACAAATTGATAATCAATGACTCTTTTTGTTCATTTATTTTTTAAAAGGTAAAGGCTTCTTAAGTCTCATGAAGCAACATTTTCCTCTTTACAAAGTCCCAACAAGAAATATCATCAAGGCTCACATTGATAAAATGTACGATGAAGAAAAAGAAAAATGTGTAGCGATGCTAAAAACTTTTTCATATTTGAGTTTAACGACAGATATCTGGACTGATGTAGAAATGGATGGCATGCTTGGTGTGACCATTCTTGGTGTAAATGGGACGAAGCAATTTAATGGAACAATTGACGTTTATAAATTAACGGAAGCACATACTGCATCACATATTTCCGAAGTTCTCATTGCTGCTTTGAAAGACTTTTCTATTGACGAAAACAAGTAATGGCTGTAGTGACCGACAATGGTGCAAACATCGTAAAAGCAGAACATGATTCATTTGGCAAAAAACGCCATATCCCTTGTTTTGCACACAACCTCAATTTGGTATGTGAAAACTCACTGAACAATCCTGAAATAAATGCAGTTGTTGTAAAATGCAAAGAAATAGTTAAGTGGCTAAAAAGAAGTGTTAAAGCTAATGACGATCTTCGAAATATGCACCTGAAGGTAAAATGCTAAAGCCAATTTTGGACGCGAAAACACGTTGGAATTCGACCTACTATTACATGCTTGAATGGTTCATTAAACTATGTTCATATTCATATTAAACAAATACTCCTCAACTATTCTGACGCACCGGTAATGATAACATCTAAGGAAAAAGATGATATCATGGGAATAACCAGTATATTGAGACCATAGAGGGAATGACTGTACAACTAAGTGGTGAACAACGAGCAACGTTAAGTCAAGTGATTCCATTAGTTCACTGTGGTCGGGAACAAATAGTGAGAATAACAGATAAACAGCCAGTCGCTGAAAAACTATAAGGGGTCGTGTTAAATCAGTTTGATCGTAGATTTGGCTACATCGAACATTCCTTTTTGCTAGCTGCATCAACATTACTCGACCCGAGATTCAAAATAATTAATTTCAAAGACCCATTAGCGTTGTCCCCACTTATAAAGTTTTTACGTACTGGAATAACAGTTGCAGATGATACTATGGAAACGGGCAGCAAGTCGTCTGTGGAATCAGTAGAGAATGAGTTTGGCCTCTGGGCTCCCCACAAAACTCTAGTGCACAAAAGAAGAAGGAAGGGCAACGATTTTACATCTCCACAAGATGAATTCAGCTTTTATTTGAATTGTCAGGTATAAGAACTAAGTCGAAACACTATTGATGCTTGGGAAGAAATGAAAACTGTTTACCCAAAACTGTACGGACTTTCAAAAAAGTATTGTCATCTACATGATACCTCAGTACCAGCTGAGCGGCTTTTCTCAAAAGCGGGGGCAACAGCGACCGAAAAACGCACTCGTTTGACAACAAAACGTTTATCGAAATTGCTTTTTCTTCAAACTTGGTTGAACAGAGAATAAAAAAAACCACTTGAAAACTTGCATTCCACTCATTATAATCGGTGCCTGCTCTAGTTTAATCGATTTTTTTGTAAGACATATTTTGCCGGCCCTAAATTGTCACTTGATATTTGTTAACATTCCATATACAAATACAGCTGTCACTTGATATTCTCATATCAGGGGAATTCTCTTGTTCACGCAACAATTTGCACGATGCAGAAATTGCAGAATTTTCCTCTTGGTACAACGGCATAACAACAAACACACGCAGAAAATTATTTGCAATGGCTGTAAAATAAGTCAGACCAAAACCCATGTTTATTTTTGTGCCGTCATATATCTCTAGATTCTGCAATGGGTGCTCTCTTGGCGTTGCATATTTCGGTATAGGATTTTTGCATTTTGTGTCATCGTGCAATCTTGCAAAAGCAAGAGAATGCCGCTATTGATAGTTGTCAGTGAAAACTCATCGAAAACACAAAATGTCGGTCCGAACGACTTAGATTCCACAACATACAAATGTGTTTTCATTGTCGGAACATAGTATAACACAAATGAATTTTTAATACGATATTTTAATTTTATTTCCGTTTTTGTATTTGTGTATATACCAACATAATTTGAATGTCTGAAATAAGAATATATTCTCAAGCAAGAGGCAATTCTTTTACTTTAAGATTGTTGTACATATTTTGGAAAATTTAATCTCATTGTGCTACTTAACTTCAAATATGGGCCTGTTCTCTTTCAGGATATGTCTGGGACTCTGTGATAGAGCATTATAATACAAGATTCGGCGCTGAAACTTGGTGGTGGTCTTAATGCAATTTAGTATTATTTGAAAACATTTAAATTAATCGATTAATCGATTTTTTTAAATTAATTGCAATTATTTTTTTATATCTTGCAATTAATCATTTGATTATTTAATCGATTAAAAAAATTGTTTGACATCCCTACTCAGAGGAGACGCTTCTATGTTTGATGGCATACCATGCCAAAAACGGCGAGATCGTGCGGAAGCGTGCCCAACAAAAAAATGAGTTCTAACCAAACGTTTACAGGACAAGTAAGAAAACACCGAACATTTTATACTCTTGAAAATTGCAAGAATCAAGTCCAGGGAAATACCTTAAGAAGTAAAAAGTCAACGAAAATCAATATATATACATACGTACTATATGAAAATTGGGGTAGTATCGAACCGATTTTATATATTAACTATTATTAAGCCACATAATAAAAAAAGTTCCCTGGAATTCATTAGTTACCTTACATACAATCACTTGGAGTACATAAAGTCACCCGGAAGTTTGATTAATGGAAGTACTTAACCGATTCAACCCATTTTTGTTACACAGAATAACCATTGTCAGGAAAGGATTCTTTCTGGACTTCAATTGTACATCCTATACATTGACCGACATTTTCGGTTAAAAGACAACTTTGGATACTAGGCATTTCCGGTATTTGGGGGCTTGAACAGTGTGATTGGATTACAAATTTTTGATCATAGGCTACCATATTTTAAATAATTACTAGGGCAAACTTTTATACTGTAATATTAATTACTCTTTTTAATTTTTACACTGGAAAGTGAAAGAACCAAATGGAATTTAAAATTGTATTATATGCGAAGAAGACGTGTTTGTAGTCCGATTTCACCCATTTGACATAGGAATATAAGGAGACTCTCGTACTAAATTTAGTAAAAATCGATAGGTCGGGTCCCAAAATATGTGGTCCAAGTTTTACGCCGGCTTCCATAAAGCACTATTATACCATCTCGATGGTAAAATTTAATGTGTCTGTAGTATATAGTTATTCATTTATAGCACTTGTAACAGTTTTTAACTGTACCGTTATATGGGGAGCGAGCGGGGTTTTTATAATGTTTCCGCTGAGGAAATCTGGTTGTTGTGTCTTCAGTAGTTTAGGAGATATGTACACTATACTTATTAGATTAGTTTAGGAGATATGTACACTATACTTATTAGAGGGCGAGGCCACACTCACTTTTTCAAAAATTCTCTTTATGTTCTCTGGTTGTGCTATGAAATATGTACTTAGAAAATTGCGGTATTCTTCGCTAACATCTATGGGTGAGTACGTGTGGGCAAACCTCCCTTCGTTAATCTCGATTATGACTAGAAAAACATTATACTATGTGCAACATGATGGAAGCGTATAACAATTCCAGCGAAATGTGATTGACAAGTTTATATGCAACTAATGCAAATTATTTATTAAACACTAAATAAGGATTGAGTAGCATAGGAATCAATGCCGTTCAAGCAGCGCACGGTTGATAAGTTTTATCACTTTCCCAGAACTGCGGAATTAACAATCGAATGTGGAATATTTGTTGTTAAAGAGCGAGCATATGTGAACTCATGCACGTACACATTTGTGTGTTTTTTTATGGCGCAATACCTGGGGGAATGGTTGTCTTTATGTTTATCCAACAAAGGATTTATTAAACATGTAAAAGGTGTTCAAAATAAACTTAAAAACCTACATATGCATGTATTTTATATGTATTGCATGTGCTATGAAAACTTCTATTAGTTGAACAGGGGTCAATACAGTGACTTCTTACAAAATACAAAAATAATAACAAAAATTGTTTTTATGAATTTCATTTCGTGTGTTTTTGATGAGCACGGCTAGGTAAAAAACAGTTGGACAGCATAACAAAAGTCCGCGCATTGCCAAACCTCCCATTTTAAATTGCGCGACAAAGCTGAGACAGCGAGAGAGCTGAATATTGGGCATGAGAAAGATATCGGCGTGATAAGTCCCGGGCTTCCTCATTCCAGATGTTAAACTCAGCTATGAGACCAGAGCACTGTGTGACCCTGTTTTAACGCATCTGAAGAAGTTTCTACGTCGTGGCTGATGGAACTGATGAAATTGCTCCGAAGAAAGCGAATACCGTTTTATCGATCGGTAAGGACATCATTTTCTGGGCCGTTATATCGATCTACTAGTTGAAGAAGTGCGAAATAAATAAACGGCTTCTACATTAATCATATTTTCCAGAGTTGAGTCCACATGACGTTTTCGTTTTGAAAGTTGTATATGAATGAAGAACAATATACAGGGTGGCGCAAAAGTAATCCTTCTATTAGAAGATGCTATAAATTTTGCAATTGACCTCTAATGTCAGTTCTGTTTTAACATTTCCGTAGTAAACACACGCGAAATACACGTAAATAAACAATGGTCAAAAATAATCATGAGTGATGAGGCCCATTTCCATCATAGCGAGTACGTAAATAAGCAAAATTTACGCTTCTGGGGCACTGAAAATCCGCGTGTAACCACGAGCAGCCAGACTTCTTTTTGTGCGGCTTTTTCGACAAGCCTCAGACTCTTGCAGTTCTTAAAGACAATATTCGTCAAGAATGTGAGGACCTATCGCCGGAAGTTCTGGCCAAAGTGATAAAAAGCCATAAAAAGTGCTCAAATGTCAATCAACTGTGGCGGTGGCCATTTACATGATATTATATTCTCGATTTGATGTAAAACAATTTAAAAGACCAAAGAAAAATAATCCACAAGCAGAATCAAAGTTAAAATTACTGCCAAAAAACATCGTTATTTTTGCGCCACCTACACTGTTTCCTCGTGCAAAAAAAAATCAAAATCAGTAATCAGTATTAGTTAAACTTTGTTTAGAAAAGCGTGGAACGCGATTTATTTTATTTAATAATAATCTAGAAAGTGCAAAAGACGCACCTTAAATGAAAAAAGCGATGAAGTCATCGTTACTTTTAGTTAGCATGTAAAATTTGTCAAACTTTTTTGGCGCCTAATAATTTTTAGTTGTTGGTAGTTAGTTCACTACCACGCCCACACTTTGTAAAACATTCATACGTAGGTTGTCACTTACGTTTCGAGATGCGACAACCTTAGTGTTGCAATCTGGCAACTCACAACTTTGTCGTAAATATTGACATTTTCAACGTTATAAATACTCAGAACGTTATTTGTGTTGTTTACAGTTACGTAAAATATTCATTTCCGTCAAAAAAATGGAATGCAATCGCAAGCATTGAGAAACTTAATTCAATTTTTGGCGATGGAGCTCCATCAAGTACAGGCTATATTGACCACTCTAAAACAGATTTCGTCAAGATCGTCCAAAATCAGTTGTCGCTCCGGAAACTACTGATGCTGTGCGCAAGCTGATATCGCAAGATCGTCGTGTGACCTATGACAATATGACAGACTAAGCCCGAAAGTAAAAATCAGTCGAGTGTACGGGTGTTTTAAAATGAGCTGAATCTAATAAAAGCTTTTCAACTACGAAGTAGTTCTAAGAAAATTATTGCCTGCTTTTTTGGGAAAAACTGAGTATGTCGCAACCGTACCACTAGAACAAGATAGAAGTGCAATTTCTGAGTGATAAATAAGCATTTGTTTGCCAGTTGTTTTTCAAGAAATCTGGAAAACCAACGGCAAATACGGACCAAACTTCACCACAACAATGTGAGCTCTTACACATCGACTGAACCAACTGCATTTTTGGCACTTAAAACATTGATTTGATGAGTAATCCACCGTAAAGTTTTGACTTGGCACCGAATGACTTATTTTTCTTTCTGTACTTAAAAAAATAGGCTAACGTTTGACACCAGAAGAGATACCTCAATCAAAGAGCTTCGAAAATTTATTCAAACGCATGCAAAAAAATAAAGATCTTAATGGAAAATATTTTGAAAATCAAGAAAGCAATTTTCGATGTTTAATATTTGTTATTGTTCTCTAATCCCGAAATATAAAAGGCAACCTTCGTATCCATATATTATAAGTATTTACGTTTTAAAAGTTTAGTGCTCGAGTGCAAATATTGAGGCGACATTACGTTTTTAAGTAATTGCATTGCCGAGTAAAAACAGGCACGAATTATTTTTTACCTACACCCAGCGAAACAAAAACGGCTGCAGTTTTTCTTAGTAATTTTTTGTAAATGGTGTTGGGTATTGCTCGAATTCCCACAAAGCCGGCATTCGGCTATGCAGAGAAACTTTCTTCACATTTCATTAAATTCAAAGAATTTGCTTGTGTGATTAGCTCTTGTAATTCGTGTTATCTCTTCAATAAGATTTGATCTTAAAATCATGCCTAAGCACACGCAGTTTTCTTTGTTACAAAAAGATTTTATTATTTCGTTAGCTGATCAAAATCAATTTATTCGTAAAATAGTAGCACAAAGATTAACGCAGAGTTGCAGCAATCATTTAGTAATAATATTTTAACCCGAATTTTTCAAAATCGGCTTAACGAAATGGGAATTTGAAGAATGTTTTAAAGGAGTTCCTTTAAAAAGCCACTCAGACCAGAAAAATTAATGAAAAGCCATTAAGTTGGGTTAAAAATAAGCTTAACCGTCAAATCACAGAAAATTGCATTCTTCCTACTGAGTAAATACGAGTATTATCCCTATGTAATGGTATCGGCATGGATTTCCAAGTACAAATTGGAATCAAATGAAGGTTAAAAAATATTATAATGGAAGTGGTGGTACCGAGCTGGGTGCCCCTAACCTATATTTTAAGATAGTTCCGTATCCTGTCATCGCGCTCGCTCGATAAGTTACAAAACAATGATTTTTCAAATAACCATTTTAAGTGCGACTTTTTCTGTTTCGCTGGGTGTTTATCGTACATACATAGTTACTTTCATTCATGTGCATATTATGTTTTAAATACATACATATGTCTTAGTTTTATTGTGAAAAACGCATAACGAAACTAAAATAAGGGCACAAAATCCCTAAACACACAAAAGTCACGAATTAACAATATTTTCAAACCATGCCCACATGTATGTACGCAAGTTTTAGCAAACGATAAAACCACATTTATTGGCCCGAGCGTATTTGTTTCGACTTTTACGTAAACACTCAGCATTATCGTTCGATAACATGATCGCACATTTCGACTCTTTCAGCTAATCTATGTGTGCGAGCGCGTTTGCATACTCGTGCTCCTAACAAGCACAGAAGGTTTTAGCAGCGTTTAGTTAACACTGAATTTTTATCGGAGGCAGTTTATCTTTCTCTCGTGTAGCGATCGCGTATCGCGTCTTTTTTACATAATATATTTGAATATATGTTGAAAGAAATGAAAATATAATTTGTTGTTTAAAAGGCTAGTTTTAATTTCGAATACGTAAAAAAGGTTGCTGAAGGTCGAAAACCTTTTAGTGTATGATTAAGATAGTGAAAAAATATTTTGTCTGAAAAAAAATTAACGTAAAAAGTGTTGTGAAACCAATTTTAGAAATAAAAGAAAAATTGAGCAATTGTTTCAAAAAAAAGTGAAACATGTTCTAAAAATAAAAAAGTGAAGCATTTGATAACGCCAAATATATTTAAATACATATATTTGATATACAAGCCTTTGTGAATAGTGTTTTCACCCAACACATAAGCATCTTATCATTCATACATCACAATTAGCAGAATCCAAGAGTTTCTATTTATAAGAAAAACAGCGAAACGCTATCATCAAACAATTTGTTGCTGCGTGCTCATCAAAAGCTATTAGCTCATCATTTTTTGGTAAGTTCCAAACTTTAGATACTTTTCTGTCACATATCACAGCTGTATGCAGCAAATACATATATTAAGTTGTTGGGCTATTTATTCTCTTAGGCAATTTTAGAGATGTTAAATCTTGTGACTCTTTCTTATCATGCTTGTTTCTCTTTCCTAATTTTAACTAAAGTTTTTGTGCTTAAGTAGAGTGAAAGTGAGAAAAATGCAAAATATTGGTTTGTCAAAAAAGTCTTGCGGTATTTTTATTGAATTTTATTTATTTTTATTTCATTTTTTATTTTTTTTTATATTTTTTTCTACTATGCCGGTCTCTTTCGACCAATTCAGCGATTTTATAGCAATTTTCTACGACAGGCCTTCCGGAGCGTGGCGCATCTTCGGCCACCTCTACACCAGAACGAAAACGTTGAAACCATCGTTGTGCGGTGGAAATGGAAACTGTATCGGGTCCATAAACTGCACAAATTTTATTGGAGGCTTGAGATGCAGTTTTGCCTTTATCGTAGTAGTACTGTAAAATGTGCCGTATTTTCTCTTTATTTTGCTCCATGATTGCGATGCTATAACTCACGAACGACTTAAAGGAAACGACAATCAATCAAACACATGTTAGCGCGTGAAATGAGCTTTCCAAAAATGTGTAGCATGACCCGATACGACGAATAAAACTAGAACTACACGCTTTCAGCGCCAACTAGCGAAAATACGGCAAGACTTTTTTGACAACCCAATAATTAAGCGATCTATATAATTACTAGTGGATCCGGCCAAGCGTTTTTGTGGTATACATTTTATACTATTATTCATATAATAAACTATTGAAAATAGTGAAAATTTTATTTACGAATAAAGGCGAAAACGTTTTTTTCGGTATAAATATCCAAGGGAATATGAATTTGAAAATATTCATACAAATAAATTTCATTGGAAAAAATAACGCATGGGAGCAGTCAATGTGCATGGTCCGCTTAATAGAGCGTCCATTTAATAAAGCTTTCACTGTATTTTTTATGAATTGTTTTTTTTACTATTCTATCTTCTGAGTTGGTTCAAACTGAATAAAGCGTGCTAAATTTTGCTAAAATCGGTTCAGTAGTAGGAGTCCAGTGCCAACAAAGAACGTGACACCTAATTTTTATATATAAAGGCATGTACATACTATGTACACATCGTCATTCCCATCATGATAAACTTATTATAAATGGGGAATTTGTTAAAGTGCTATATATCTGTTTTAAAAATAAGCCAAGGAAGCGCAAAAGGGGAAATATTTCAAACTAAAATACATTAGTTAGTTCTTTCAATAAGTGAACTAACAGAAACTGTATTAACCAGCAAGAGGTCGCCGGTCCACTGTATTCAATATATTTTCCCTGATAATAAAAATAATTCTCATCTTAAGCATTTAATGTCCTAAGTAGCTTGTCTTGATTTTATTACCTGCCAAATAAACAGTTTACCCTTACTTCCCGCGGTCTTCCCTTTCTGCTTAATTCATTCACGGCGCTAGGAATGATATCTTCGCGAAGACGCCCATTTGAAGGAAAAATATACCAAAGATGATGGATATATTAATTATTTGTTTTAATGAAGGTAACTGATTTTGTAATTTTATTTTTAGTTACTAGTTGCTGATATTTATAGTTAATTTCTAGAACCTATGATGGTACTCCAACTTCCAAAGAGAAGTTAAAACCTTTATTTTTCATTTAGTAACTTAAGAAATTAAGAAATTGTTAGTTTCAAACAGTACAGTCAGGTAGAGATATACTCATATTTCAAAAAATGTATTTCAAATATAGATAGTTATCTACATAATATGGACATCGGAAACTGTACTGTGTCATCGTAGAAATCCAAAGCTTTAAATATGTCGAGAATTATTTACATTTAATAAAAAGATTAAAGACATGCCTAAATTAGTAAGAAATACCATCTAATCAAAACAAAATTTTTTCTTAAAATAGTATACTGAGTCAATACAACCTTGGCAAGGCCAATTTCATTTTCCAAATTTTTGTTATAAATTTGGGCATGGGTGGCTTTCAAAGCTTTTAGCGAATTTGGGGGTTTTCGGTTTCAATTAGCTAATGATGCCTTTCACTACGTTGTTATGCATCTCTTTTGTGACCTCAATTCGACGTCGGTTTTGTAAAAGATTCAGGTCTTTAGTTTACAGCATTGATGTGTTGCCTACCCAAAACATTAACTAAAAAATGTTATTCACATTCCATATCTCATTCAAGGCAACGATTGACGATTTTCAAGCACCCTCTCTTTAACTTTCTCGATAATATAGGCATTAAAAGAGGCGAGACTCCACGACATTGACTCAATGCTTTAATTCCGCTTAAATACTTGCATTCGTAATAAAATAGACCCCCAAACCACTTCCGCCACATTTTCAATGATTTCATAGCTGTGATTTTATTGGAAACACAAATATTTAAGGAAATAAACTTAATTTTTTTCTATGGTAAAAATCTCCAACTTTTCGCATCATAGATGTGGTAAACAGTTGTAAAACATACACTAATTGATAAACGGAAATAAATTTTCACATGAACACAAAAAAGTTTTACCCAACGTTCATTGTATTCTAAGAATATGTAAGAGTGACGATGTTGGGTCTATTACGTCAAAGGTTGTCATAACCTTGTATTTTAGGAACGTTGGTTTTACTAAGGTACGGATTTTTTTCTTTATTCAATTATATATTATCGTTTTGTATGTCCAATTTAAATCGATCAGTCCGGGTAAAATTTGATCTTTGAGGATATGAAGCTAATACCGTTAATTTAATCTCTCCCAAAGGGTAATGGTCCTATTATTATGAATTATTATTTTCATACTTATAGCTTTCATGTTAAAAACCTTTAGAAGAAAGAAAGCTGATTGAACCCTCTACTATACTATATAAATTATAAAACATATAATATTTTTCTAACATTATTTTGTTTTATAAGTGAAAGAGCTTATTTTGATTTTTTTATAAGCACGAGTCAAGGTAGCTTTCAGCGAAAAGTTCTTGTTGAATGTTCAAATCTGGTGCTCATATGAATAACTCTGTATGAAAAAAATATTGACATAAAAAATGCGCAATAAATTGGAATTAATTTTTGGTACGAAACTTTTTATGGGCAAAAACCGGTTAATGAATACAAAAAAATTTGCACACCGGTAATTTGATGAAGATTTAGATTTTGTATTTTAACTGAGAAATATCTCTGAAACATTATTTAATTGAGAACGCAAAATTTAAATGGTGACTGAATTTATCACCAAACACAAAACCGAGCTCACGAAATGCACTTAAGTTGTCACAAGTGTTTGGAAAACGGAAACAAATGGCACGCTTGAGGATCATAAATATTTTAGTGGAATAATATTAAATGATTAAATAATGAATTAAAGTAGCGACAGAAAATAAGCATTTAACGATCTGTCGAAAGTCTTGTCTTGAAAAAGTGTCATTAATATCAGCAATTTGTGAATATAGACCAAGACTCTGTACCATTAAACGTATATAAGTAAAAACAGCATTTCCTTAACTACAAAGACAGTACGAAAATTTCTTATCCACAACGCCCAATGATCACACCATAACTGGGGAAACTTATTAGTGTCTAATACCATCACATGGACGGCTAGAGTTCCACGACCTCATATTGACTGACCCCACTGACTTAAATAATATTTAATATATTTTCAAAGTCTTCGTTTTTCCTGTATAGATTATGTGTCCTTCGTTGCGCCCTTGTATTAAACGAAATTCTTGACTTTACGAAATACATATACACATATGTATACGCGTATGAATACAAATCAATATTTAAGTCAGAACTCGGCTCAACGCTTAATTAATTTTCACAGCGCCTAAAAGTAGATTACAAGTATTGAGAAGCATACCAAAAGCTTTCGTTCCAGTTATCAGAAGCACCAGCCTAAAAGTGTGCTAACAATTCTGACTTCGATGTGATCGCTGCTAATTAATTGTGTGCATGTGTTAGTTGTCAAGCGACATAAAAATCTAACTCTGCTGCACATTCTGCGGCATCAATGCAATCTTAAAGTTTTTAATTGTTTAATTATAATCTTATTTAGATTTATAAAACAAAAAAAAAAAAAAATTTAGCTGATAATTAATAAATGTTACCTTTTATAAATTTTTATGTATGGTACATTGGATTATTTGTACCGCGCACATTTGTTGCGGAAGTTAAAGACCTGTTTACGGCACTCTCTTTGAAAAAATTCAGCTTTACCGGGATGAGTCGAGCAAGAACGCGTTTCATATCCAAAATATTCACAAAAATCATTCGAACAGACTAGCGTTATATTGGCAAGAGAGCTTGAAAGGTCTCTTTGGACATGCTTTTTCGTGCGAAACTGCTAATTTGACATGAGTTTATGAGTTTCACATGCAAACAAGTCAACAGTCATCGGAATGAACGAAAAGGACAGGCCGAAAATAAAAAGAAAACACGCCAAAGCTGCTCAAAAGTCAAGGTGATGCTCATTGTTTTTTTTCGATATTCGTGGTTTGGTGCATCATGAATATGTTCCAAAGGGACAGACGGTCAATAAGGAATTATATTTGACCGTATTGAGGCGTCTGCGTGTACCATCGCATTGGGCCACGATTGTGACCGCATTGAATACCATCGGTCAGCCACTTCATCAAACTTGGCTCCATGTAATTTTTTTCTGTTCCCCTAACTGAAATTACCGCACCGTGCATCTCGTATTCCGTCGATTGAGGATATAAAATAAAATTCGCATAAAGAGCTGAAGGCCATCCCAAAAAGTGCTTGTGAAAAAGGCTTCGAAGACTCGAAAAATCGTTCGCATAAGTGCATTATAACTGGTGGGGACTACTTTGGAAGGCGACGAAATAATATTGTTGAATGGTTAAATAGTTTTCGATTTATTTACAATTTCCGCGAACGTTTTTGTCACAATTTATGTACCTACACAAATCTCAGTTGTGACTCAGACAAGCCGTACTATGCTGTACTCAGGTGTCATGTGGTCCGCAGAATACGTTGAGTGGGCGCATTCCTTCACGTTGCTTGCTTGGTGGTGATGTTGATACACCTGTATCAATGGTGGGGTGATCACATAACTCGTATACAAACATCACGTGATCCTTACTCTCAGGCTTTTTACCGAAAATATGTACGAATATGTGGTTTTACTAAAAATTTAATGTAGACATATCTAAAATTATAGTCGGAACAATGTCTCAAAAAAGTAAAAATTTTCCTAGATAACCATAAAGAACCATTTTACGAAGAAATTGTTTTGCACAATTTAATATGATGAAAATTTTTCGGACTCTAGAAGAAAATAAGAGCACTAAGTTAGACTACCGTCTTAATTTTTTTTTAAACAGCGGTTCCGCCAGTATCTAAAAGAAATATATCAAGGTTGATGTGATCGTCTTATGATGGCAGATTACTGCTGGGCCTTAAGGCTCCACTAACTTCTGTTTCATTCAGGAAGGTGTGCATTCAATCGTTGTCAGAGTGTTCAGACTAGTTTAAGTGCCCATAGCAGAATCACAGGCAACTGCAAAGCTGATGAGCTCGCAGAGAAACTTACCCCAACCTCATCAGCTGGAAAAAACGATCCTGACGTCTTGCATTTTGGTACCAGATTTGTGGACTTAATGTGAGCTCGCTATTATTTAGTGATAAACACAAAAATATTAAACAGGACACAGATCTACCCAATTTTATAAGAGTCAATTTGGTTCGAGAAAATGTATATTTTTGAAAAATAAAATATTTGCATTTGAGCTGAAAATAAATGTCATTTGCATAGTATTCATTAAAATCAGTCAATTTTTAAAAAACAAATTTTGATATGAAAAATATCAATCGTTTCGTGTATTAATATGTGAAATAAATACTTTTGTACTCACGTACTGTCAGCTTCTTATCTACATGAAGGTATATGATATTAAGAAAACTACTTTGATCAAAATGGAGCACATGTGTATTTAAATAATCTTATCTCCCGTGTACAAACCAATATTTGCATGATCGCTACAATGTTGCCGGCCATCTTAATATCATATCGATCGAATTTATTTAAAAAAAAACGATCGTGTAGTAGTTCGTCATCGTGCTGAATTGGTAGAAAAAAGGTGAAATCAAAAGGTTCTCGGTCTGACACATATATGAAGCTACTAAAATAAAACTCATATGGTTTCTAGTTAGCCCTAACCTTTCAAAGTGGACGAACAAAAGAGGTTTTTACCAACGAAAACATCAAAAAGTCCAGAAAATCATTTTGGATGACCTTACAGTGAAGTCGTTCGTAATAGTACATAAGTACTTTAAAATGGCAACTGAATGGGTATATTATATCAATAACAAATATTTGGTTATGAGAAAGATCTGTACAAATTGGAGGACGGCTGGCAATCTTATGGCGTGTGTATTTTTTTTTTCGGCTGGCATGGAATAATTTTTATTGACCATATTGAAAAAGGAAGGACCATCAAAAGCGACTATTGCATAGCGTTATTGGATCGTTTGAAAGGCGAATTCACCGAAAAACTGCCGCAATTGAAGAAAGAGAAAGTGCTGTTTCAACAAGACAATACACCGTGTTACAAGTCAGTGAAAACGATTGCAAAAATCCATGAATTGGGTTTCAAACTGCTTCCACATCCACCGTATTCTCTAGATCAGACCAGTCCGCTTTCGTCAGCACTGATCATTGGTATCATCGCAAAACTCATACAGCTATACAAAATGGCGTTGAGCACAACCATCAGCTTCGTTAAAATCAGAAAGGACCTTTGCGAGCCATACGATACTAAACCACGGTGATTCTCTCTCGTGCGTCTTTTTCAATGTAACGCTAGAAAAAGTGATGCGTGCCGCTAATCTGAACCGCAGTGGCCCTGTCTACTCTAAAAGTATACACAATGGTACTAAGGTATGCAGATGATATTGACATCGTAGGCCGTAAAAACCGTGACGTTAACGCAGACTTTTCAAGCCTATAAAAATAACTGAAAGAGGTTGGTCTTGTGGTGAACGAGAACAAAACAAAATACTTAGAAGTCACTTAAAAAGATTCCTCGCGTCTTGATAACTACGTCACTGTTCCCAGCTGATTCCACTAATAATATAAGCCAGGAGATCAAGCGCAGAATAACTCTTAATCGGTAACTCGGTAGACGATTGAGAAGCAAATCGCTCGACGAACAAAAATTACACTTCATAAGTTTCACATTATTCCCGTTATATTATACGGCGCAGAAACATGAACGACGACGACCCGAGATGAGAAACCATTTTGAGCTTTCGAGAGATCTGTTCTGCACAAGATCTTTGAAGCCGTTCGCGTGAGCAATGAGTATCGAAAAAGATGGAGCGGCGAACTGTATGAGCTATAAGACGACATGGATATAATTAAGCGCAAAAAAATTCAATGAATGCGCTGGCTAGACCGTGTCGATGCTTCAGGGAAAAGCTCGTTCGACTCGAGACCCATGCGGGACAATGGAAGCAAGAATGCCCACGCATCTCATGGAAGAACAAAGTGCGTAGCGACCTGTCTGCACTTGGGTTGAATAATTGACGTGACCTCGCAAAGGATAGTGGCAACTGACGAAGCTTCGTGTTCTCGGCCCAAACCAACCCACGGTTGTAGTGCCAAAGAGGAAAAAAAATCCCAACAACCGAATTGAAAATTAAAAAGAAAAATGTTTAATCCCAAGGATATAACTTAGAATTAATATTAGACATTGGTTTAGAATTCAGAATTTAGAATCATAACATTCATTCAAATTAAAAAATAAAATTTTTAAGTTACATTTTTTGATTCCAAAAATTTTTAACCTCAGCATTAAAAATTTAAGTTTTGTGAATTTTTAATCCAAACATCGGGTTTAAAAAATATAAATATCAGTTTTTATCCAAGAAAATATAAATTTAATTTCGAATCCAAAATTTCTGATTGAAAATATTCGCAATTTTGAACCTAGCCATTCAAGCAGCCGTTACCGAGGTAGTTGAGCATTCTTAACATTGTATTGAGTCTATTGGAACCTATTTTGAATAAATAAATACTTTTAAAAATAATATATTAGGAGTTTTTGGGACACACCGTGTATGATATTTGATATTTTTTGATTATTTTGAATTATTTTCTTCTGTCTTTTAGGTGACAAAATGCACTTTATTTATAAATTCTATGACTTTTTGTTTAAATTAGGTTTTGAAAAATCGGAATATTTTAGTTAGAACTTGAATGCTTATATTGTTTTTTAACTCCCCTATTGAAAATAATTTGAACTTACAAATTATTCATATTTCTTTTTAACATTTGTCACTTTAAAAACAAATAATTCAAATTATTTAGATATTTACAATAACTTCTCTAATAGCTCGAGCATAGTAATCTATTTAAACACCATACCATATTATATGTTAATACATATATGACAACAATTAACTATATTTATTGTTTACATTTAGTCGTATGCTTTTGTAATTAAATGCAAAGTATTCATTGCTAAATACAACAACTTTCTGCGAATTGGAGAAAATAATGAGCATACGTGACGGTGATAGTAAAATTGCAATTAAAATTGTACTTTCTTCCCAGCTGCATAAGTAACAAACGGATCTAAGATTAACCACATCTTTACCATACATTTATATAAATGTAAAAATGCATATGAATAAATGCCTAAGTGATGATAAATTACTTAAGGGGCACCACCGCCCTATGAAACCACCCAAAGCGGATGTATTTTAGTGAATATTACCAGGAAAATGAAGCTACTAAGGGCATTGTTGACGTAGATGCATACGCCCTAACACAACTATTTTCACATGCTACATATCGTTGTAAATATAGTATATGTATATGGATATGTGCATAGATGTAAATAGTAAATGAGTTTGCATGTGAATTAACTTTGAATAATATTATTGCAATTAGTTTAAAGCGTCATGTCGAAAGGGGGAGCATATACATACATACATAAGTTCTTTATACAGTGTTATACCATAAATTATTAGAAATATCACAATTAAAAATATACTTTTCTCAGAACTACAAAATCGATTCACTGATTGCTCGGAGCAAATGATCCGAATACTATCAAAATTTCGCAGGTTCTTGAATAGACAATATTTTCTAGATATATTGTTTTTATACAATGAACAGGGTAAATTAAGTTGGTTACCATTTTTTTTAACTCCTAGATATATATATATGAATGATCAGCGTGACGACCTGAGCCGATTTAGATCTGTATATAATCGAACTCGACTAGACGCTCTCTTCTTTCCAAGAAACTGCACATTTGTCGGCACCGCTGATATCGGACCACAATACACTATAAGTGCCTTACAAACTGAACGATCAGAATCAAATGCTATAATAGAAAACTTTTTCATTTGATGATAATGCAAATTGGGCAATAATGCAATATTCGAAGAAATTATTCAGATCGAGCTACTATAGCATATAGTTGACGTGAAAACTGACCCATTCAAGTTCTTGTGGGGAAATTTTTGTATTTATGAAGGGCGACCGAAGTTAACGTTTTTTCTTGTGTTAGGTTTCATTGCCGCGGAAGGTTCAAATCACTGCAGCGGTGAAAGATTTGTTTTCAAAAATTATTTAATTTCTTTTATAAAAAATTTTATGTATTCCTAGAATTATAAATAAAATTACCGACTAGTAAACTTCGGAATTTGCAAATAAACAAGTCAAAAATTGAAACTTCCAAGTACTTTTTAGTGCAAAGAGTTCAATGAGAACTGAAAAGTAATGCAATAAAATTAGAATTAATGTAGAGTGCAACAAATATTAGGTTGTCGAAAAAGTCTTTTCGTATTTCTAATCAAACTCCAACTTATTTTTTTATATTTATATTAATAAATAAATAAACAAATATGTACTATTTTAGTCGACCACTTTATACCCTTTTTCCGCTAGAGCCATTATTCCATCAGTGTATGTAAAACTTTCTTCAGTGTAAATTGAAATTTCAAAATTTCCTTAACGGAAGGAGCGAACCATTGTTGAGCTACACGAAGTGATACTGCATCGTCTCCGTATACTTCACAAATTTCATTGGAGGCTTGCGTGGCATTCTTCCCTTTTTTATACAAAAATTTCAAAATATAACGAATTTCTTCTTTATTTTCACTTAGTTTTGAAAACCTGTAACTTTTTTTTAAACTTCCCCGAATTTAATTTTTGCAAAAGTAAGTTTAAAATCTCACCTTTCCAACACTATATGGTATGACACAATGTGATTGGTAGCACTGGAAATACGAAAAGACTTTTTCGACTATCCAATATATCTAAATACTTTTCGTCTTTTTTCCAAATATCTATCAAATAAAAAACTGCAATCACTCAATAATTTATATTGAAAACGAATACCAATTTACAATAACACATTTTCATTTGGTTTCATACGAACTTATTCATGCCTTACTTATTTACTACCTCTTTATTCACACATATGGGAGTGAACGATTCCTTGTTTGAATCTCACAACCAATCAACCACAACAATAAAACCGGATGTGAGGTTATTATACATTTAACACACCTCAATTGTGATTATCGATAGGGTCTGCATATTTAAAGTTTATGAATAACACTTCTGACTGGATGATCAAATCAGACTCGGACTGACAAAAAACAACAATGTAATGTATTTGCAAATCTTTATTATCGCTTTAAAAGGGTGCTCCTCTTAAGGGGCTATTCCAGTGTGTCACTTTAAAAACAATTTTTTTTGTTTTTTCGATAGCTTATATATTCGAAAATATCGTGTGAAATCGGCAAGATCGTATCTTGAATAGTTTTTGAATGACAGAGTTTTAAACAGCGACCGCTCAGAGGTGCAAACATATGTATATAAGTGAAACTTTAAACGCGTTTTCTCGAAACGACATTTTCCAAAATTGCTGACATCATAGCGTTTGCTATACAATGGAATACGATCTTTGTGATTGGTTGAAAATTGTCAATTTGGCAATAAAAAAACGACCATTTTTCGTAAAAAAACGATTTTTTTTTCACAATTACGCCATTTTCTTAATTTTTGATATTTTTCAAAGATCCTAGTTCATTGTATAGGTAATATATTTAAGTTTAGAAAACATTTTTAATTTTTTTGTTTCAGCTACTCATTCGACCGGAATCATGCCAGCAGTTGAGGCACTTTTTTCGGCACTTCTGCGGACAGCACATAGCTCCGTTATTTTTCAATATTTTTGTAAAAAAAAATTGTTATAGCTAAAAATATAGTATTTTCTTTTAAGAAAAATTACGAAAATCGCCTAATTTTTCATGCGTCACACTGGTATAGCCCCTTAAGTCAATAGAAGCTTGCCATTGCTGAATTAAATTTTCTATACCCTTTTCATAAACCTCTGCGAAGATTGTTGTGCAATTTCAACGGCTTATTCGTAAACTCACATCTCGTCATGTTAAAAAACACAACTTTTCCAGCAAATTACTTGTTTAATTTTTGCATGGAAAAAATCGCCAAACAAACTTTCCGTGTTGTAAACAAACAGCTATCAAACACACAGTTGTTACGGGTTTCAACTGTACTCAGTTGAATTGAAGCAATTTTATTAACTTCAGATCAACCCAACCTAAAAATGGCAATTTTACAGATAATTAAACAGCTGTTTACTTACTGATGATTTATATTACGATGACAAATATGTTAGGATCAAAACTGAGAAGAATAATCCTTCTTGATCACAGAAATACATTCGAACTTCCTGACATCAAGTAAGCCAAAGTTTTACTTACGATTGAATAGTTTTCAATTAATGCTTATTGCAGACTCATAAGCTTTTTCCTTTTAAATGAGTAATCATTTTGTTCTTTTACTAAATAAGATCAAGAAACTTTGCCACAAGCTCTCTAAATTATTTTAACTTTGGGCAGAAATAACATACCACACACAATTGTGTTGCTAGAGATTATTTGTAGTGAACGAGCTTTAATTTTTTCTGTTTGGTTTTGGATTGAAATTAATTTAATAACATTACAGTCGTTTAACAAACATTATATTTTTCTTTGTTTTTAAAATGTCAAATTTTGTACCGAAAAGTGATGATTTGAGGAAAGCATATTTTTTTATTTCCATTTGAAGAAAAGTGTTGCAGAGTCGCATGAAATGCTTGTTGAGGCATGTTGTGATTATATTCTATCAGAAGCAACATGCAAAATATGATTTCAACAGTTCAGAGATAATGATTTTGATGTGAGAAATGAAGAACGTGGAAAACCACCAAAAAATTTGAAGACTCTGAACTGCAAGCAATATAAAAAGAAGACGACACTTTGAGTCAAAAGCAAATGGTAGCCATATTAAATGTTGCAAAACAAACAATTTCAAACTGTTTGAAACCAGTGAGAAAGATCCAAAAGTGTGAAAAAGTGGTGCTACATAAATTGAATGAAAGACAAATGAAAAACTGAAAAAACGCTTGTGAAATTTTGCTTCAAAAGAAAGAAAGAAAATCAATTTTTCATCAAATTTTCACAGGCGTTGAAAATTGGATTTATTTAAAGAATCCTAAACGGAGAAAATCCTTCCTGCTGCTTTTTATAGGTTTGTAGATAATAACCGATTAAAATAGTTTTAAATCATAAAAACTAGTTCATTTTACATATTTGTCATGTTTTTTTAATATTTTTTCTATAGAAATTCATTAACGCTTAACTTTTTGTTAACAAAAGAAGTCCATGTTTGACAACACTTCAACCGAAATTTTTTTTGACGGTATACTTAAGTAGAAAACCATAATACCGAATTTCAAAACTTCAACCCTAATACTGTTTATATTTAATTACATGTTTTATTTCATGTATAGATAGATTACGTAAAAATTGTTGGTTGATTCAGATTTGCTTTGAAGTAAAGATAATTACTAAAGTTGTTTTTGTTCCATTTAACCCACAGTATGTCTGGATAAAAGATGTTTGCTAATAATTAATTCATTAATTTCATCACGAATTCTGATTGGTGTATAGTTTAAAAACAACACAACAACAATGACTGTGGAAAAACGAACGAATTCCAACCAGTAATACAACGAAATGTCATGCGAGAAGTTGCTAATGGCTACCGATATTTAGCAGTCATCAACCATAAATGAGTCAAAATTGTCTGAGTCACGTACTTTGAAACATCAGTGAATTAATGCAATAACAAATCTACTATATGTATATCGGAATATATTAAGATTTTGATTTGCGAAGTTATTTACATATAGGCATATATATCATATACCAAAGATATATATTTTGACCTTGCAATTTAAGACGACGTGAATAATTGACTACTAATTTTAATATGTAACGTTTTTGTCACGGGCCGTAGAATAATAAAACAACGAAATCGTCACTTGAATTGAATTTTCAGTGATAATTACAGTGATTTGATTGATTAAGTCGTACCGAACCTTGTATTTAATCAAAGCTGTTGAAAACTGGTATGAAACCTAAGCTCAGATTTCCCACTGATGTTATTTATTTTATATAACCAAAAGCTGTGTCGAACCTCTCGCGATTATCATAGATAAAAAAACTCAGCTGGAGACCCCACATTAAAAATTCCTCTTCCAGACTTCCACAGACTTTCGAATCTGAAACTCCTGCAGAAGAGCTCACTTGATCTATTGCTAAGAAGTGGCTCCCATAAGGATCTCTGGTGCACTGTGTTGTACACTAACAATACAGCAGTTAAAGCCATTTTAAACATGGCAGCCCTGAACATTGTCTGTTGTATGGTCGCGAAATGTGCTCTAAGAGTTAAGGAAGTTAAGGGAAAAAGACATGCCGAAATTTTCTCCTCCTTCAATTGTATTTCAGAAAATTTTAATCACAGTGACGCAGATGCCACTTGTGGTGACTTTTTCTTTGTTCATATGCCGACGATGGATCTTGAGAAGACTCGCAATAAGCGTCGAAATTAGGAGGGAAGGTTTCTGTAAACAGCTCTGCCCAATCTTAGCTTTAGGCGGATCACTGTAAAGCTTTTCAGACAGAAGTGTCTGCTATTAAGGTGGTGGTAGAAGTACAGTTACAAAGTGCTGCCTCTTTCAGGGAGGTGAACATTCACTCTAACAGCGCTGAGCTCGCCAACTGTGCGCTCAAAGCTTATCAGGGAGTGTCTGTCCTCACTATAAATAAGATCAATCTACTTCATCATCAGACTTATTTGGATGCCTGGTCTTGGCGAAATCGCTGGCAACTGCAAAGATGACGAGTTGACCAAAGCAGGCACCGTTACCTATTAACATTGGAAATGGACCGAGTTGGATCTCCGTTGGCGTTTTGCGTTCTAGCACTGGACCAATTGACCTTGCGCGCCCTTAGAATTTGCTGGCTGCCGGCCTGATTCTATGTGACTGCAAGATCAATTTTGTCTAAAGTAGAACCCAGATTATCATCGAAATTACTTGCCTTCAGTAAATATCATCTTGCCGCTTACTGGTCATTGTTCAATAGGCTTTCAAGCGGTATGGTTAAATATCTTGAGGAACGCAAGTTGGTAAAGTAGTATAGAGGAGGTTTAGGTGGAAAAACACAGGCACCATTATCCAGAATTTGCAAGACTGAGAATGGAACATTGCGGCCGTATTAACTTCGGCGAAACAGGAGACATGGCCAAAACTGACGTTGACCGTCTGAACCAATTTGTGATAGGCTCGCAGTTCTTTGTCGATTTCTAAGGATCTTCTGATCTATTATTTAGGAGTTTGAAGTAACACAGCAGACCGCCTAAGCTGTCCAAGTCCACAGAATTGCTGGATAATATTAAATTAGGGGAACACAAGCATCAACCATACAACCAAGAGATTTTATATTTTTAATTTGGCGATTTCAAACGAAATAACAACTGTCAAGACTCGAATACGAAATTTGGTCCAAAAAAAGATTGATCTTACAATAATCAGATAAAAAAGTAAAGAACGCGCCGGACAAAACTGGGCGTTCAATAGATATATGTATATTTTTTCAAAGTACTTAGCTGCATTATGTCAATTAAGAATTGTGAAAGTTATTAATTAAAATAACTCATTATTAAAGCGTTTATAATGAATACAGATATGGTTTAAATCATTTTCATTGGGGTAATCCTACTTGTGATTTCTAATTTAACAATACATTAAGTATTCAGATATTTTGAAGATATGTGGCTTACCTTAGTGCATTTTACGGCTGGTTTTTCAGTCTGGGTGTAACGGCATCTATAAATAAAAAATAGAGAGAATATTAAATAGACTGAATATTTATATACAGTTACGGACAATAAAATAGAATCAAAGGTGTTGCTTTGAAACAATGGGATAATTTTTTTTTAAGTTTGTTATTTATGTAGTAACTTTTCTGCAAACAAAGGCAATAATATGTACTTTTAAAAAAGAGGAAAATATAACATTGACGAGTTTTACAGTTAACTATAATTTAAAAAGTGTAAATACGTGCCTGGTGCTTAGTGACAAAATAATATAATCAAAAACAAAATGGTTTCATAAATGAAAAATATTGAATTTAAAAAGCATATAAAGTAGTTATATTAACTTAATTAGATCTGTGGAATGAATAATTGTATCAATTATGAATTTATTTAAAAAAATGGGTCGGCCAAAACATTGTTAAGAGGAGAAAAGATTGTGCATCCAAAATTAGCAAGGAATGGGTCACGCGTAAAGGCAAATTGCAAACATATGAAATATGTCTCAAATATTTGTGTTTGAGGCCTTAAAATTTCCGAAAAAAGGTTGAAAAAATAGGCCCACTACAAAAAAATGACTGCGCAAGTCGTTCGAATTATTGCATGATTGCCGATGCGCATACCGTTAAGGCAGCTGCAGCCATTCAATAAGAATTATGTGCAAAAATTTCTTGAATAACAGAAAGAACGCGACTTGTGGAGAAAAATTGCTTTGGCTTATGGTCCCGAAAGGTGCCAATGCTGAGAAACCGGCCTAGATGCAATCGTATTCAGTTTGCAAAACGACACATTAATTAAGGCGAAGCTGAAAATTAAGAAAAAAATGGTTCGACATTTTATGGTCTCAATAAAAAATTAATATGATAGGAAATGATAGTTGCGCGTGAGTCCGACGTCCAAAAAATAAAGAAATGTGCGTCCGCTACCCGACTAGGTTCTTCAAACCCCGTGGGCGCAATATAATGTAAAAACTTTTTATTAAGGAAAGTATTGCACCCCTTAAACCGAAAAATAAGGCAGAATTCTGAGAGAAGGTACAAAGGTCTGGTATTCCGTTTCACAGAACACTTTCGGTAGCCTAATTAGGTCTATGCCCAGAAGATGTGCATCGGTATTAGACGATTAAGAATACTCTACAATGTAAAACCAGTTTTTCTATTAGTTGCCTTAAAAAAATATTTTTTTTTTTGTTTTTATGTAAAAGATTTTGATTATATTTTTTTGTACTTCGAATTTTTCAAATATATTATTTACCTTTGTTTTTGTAATACTTATGAATGGCTTTTTTCAATATTTTACTATTTTGTTTTGTTGTTACCAATAGCACTTGATATGAAATACATAATAAAAATATAACTTAGTTGAATTTAAATAAAATTCATAATTTTTTTTAGAACGAAAAAGTAGTACCATGGATGATTCTATTTTATTGTCCGTAACTGCAATTAAGTATACAAAAAATATATTTTTAATCATTATTTATTCATTTATAAAAATTATATTTTCGTTTACTACTGGAATTCCTTCATTTACACAATGTTTTCTCTCGTTTCAGATAAAGAATACAGCAAAACTACCATTAAGGTAAGTTTCTTTACAAGTTGAGTTTGTAAATTAAATATAAGGAAGAATATACAAAATGGAAAACATATATACATGCATGAAAGGTACTAATTGTCGATAAATATCTGAAGTATCTGAAATTATTATAATTTGGTCTTTAATGTGTTATAATATTTAAATGGTATCAAAAGTAGTAGATTATTGCTCTTTAAATCTTGTTTAGCAGCTGATAGTTTACGTCGCGAAAATATTTTACCAACGACCGTTTTTGAGGCGTCTAATTGAGCAATAAGATGACTTTTTGGCTAAATTCGAAACGAGAGTCATCGCTCAGCCACCATATTCATCAGATTTGACCCGCTCTGATTTTTTTCTGTTTTATAAACTGAAAAATCCACTCCGGTGAATCATGAGTCCATTGCAGTTATTAACAGTCATTTGTAGAAGGCGTTGAAGGCCATTGCAGCCGAGGCTTGCAACAAGCGTATGAGAAATTGTATTGAGCTGTGACATACTCGTATTGACTCAAGTAGAGTATAGGGTAGGCCATTTAAAGTTGACCCATTTGTTTCTAAAAAAAAAGAACAAAAGAAAACAATGTTTTTTGTTCATTTCAAAAATAATTTATTTTGGTCCAAGGGGATTTGTTTCAGCTAATATTTAAAAATTAGATCGCGTAAATGGGCACCTTTAGCTTTGACAGCTAAATGCACTCTTTTTTCGACATTTTCCATGACTTTGGCCAATGTTTCGGATGATATGGCGGCTGTTTCACGTCGAATGTTGGCTTTCAGTTGAGCTAAGGTCTTTGGCTTATTAGCGTATACCTTGGATTTCAAATAACCCCACAAATAAAAGTCTGGTGGCGTCAAATCTGGTGATCTCGGTGGCCAGTCAACATCACCATTTTTCGATATCAATCGCCCGGGGAAAAATGGTCGCAATAAATTGATTGTTGGTCGAGCTGTATGGCATGTAGCCCCGTCCTGTTGAAACCAGAAGTTATCCATGTCATTTTCGCGAATAATGGGTATCACAAAATCCGTTATCATGGCTCGATAACGCTCACCATTGACTGTTGTCGTGGCTCCATCATCGTCTTCGAAAAAATACGGTCCGATGATCATATTCGCGCAAACACCCCACCAAACTGTTACTTTTTGGTCGTAAAGAGGCTGTTCTTCAATTAATTGAGGATTTTCGGTGGCATAAAATCGGCAATTTTGCTTGTTTACGCCTCCATTCAACGAGAAATGTGCCTCGTCTGACATGATGAGTTTTCGCCAAAAGTCAAGTTCGTTTTCAGCCATTTCGATGGCCCATTTGCCAAAATTAAGGCGTCGCGGATAATCAGCTGAGTTTAGTTTTTGTGCCATTTGAATTTTATATGGAAACATATTCAAATCTTTATGAATTATGCGTCGGAGAGTGGTGCGAGAGATGTCTAATTCCTGAGAGCGGCGATAACTCGATGTCGATGGAGTCTCCTCAATACTGGCTCGTACAGCTTCATTATTTTCATCAGAACGTCTTGTGCGTTGTCTGGATGCATGACTGGCATTACTGAGATTACCGGTGTTCACAAATTTTGCGTATAAAGACTTAATTGTGTTCTTAACTGGAGCACTTTTCACTTTATTTTTTTTGCGAAACGCACGTTGAGTTAACACAATTGAAAAGTTATTTTGAATATAAAGCTGAACAATTTCAGCGCGTTCTTTTGGAGTGTACTGTTCCATGGTATAAATTGTCTTCGAATGACGCTTCTAACGCGGTATGACATTAGCCGATTTGTCAGCGCTGTTAAAAGTTACAGCGTTGCCAGATGGGTCAACTTTAAATGGCCTACCCTGTATTTTGAAAGCAATAATAAAAATGTGTATTAAAGTACTTGAAATATAGTTTTTTTGTTAGTCCGGGTCAGTTCTGATCAGATGGCATATGAAAATAAAACATTAATAGCACATTGTTTTTGTTAATTAACATTATATTTGTCTGTTTTTCATAAGCACACATACTTATATTTTTTTTCTTGCTATGAAAATATAAATAATAATAAGGAGTTATTTCTAAATATCATATATAGTATATATAAATAAAAATCGAAAAAATTTGCTTCTCAAGTTAAAAATACTTTTTAATTTCTCAATTGGTATAATAAAACCTAATTATGGAATATTACTAGCAAACTGTGAACTATTTTTTTTTTAATTGTTGGCACTTAGCTGTCATTTTGAATGAATATTTTTACTGTTGAAGAACGCGTTAGGGAAACGACGTCAGAGATGTCTAATTGAACAAGTTACACATGCTGACGGAGAGTTATGTTAACTGCCAGACATGTTTTGCTTTGCTTCTCTCCCAATTGTGCCAATTTTTTTAAATGATACGCACTGTTATTTCAAAATTCGGTTGAACGCTTTTGTCCATATTGCTTCTTTATATAACTACAATAATAACTGTAATGAATAAGTGCATGTGCTTGGATCATTATAACGTATGAAAAATTATGAACAATTTCACACACATTTTCTTAGCGCTTTTTCGATGCTTGTGAAACCAATTTGGAAGCAAGTGTAAAAAAAAATAATTTTTCTATGAAGAATGTTTTTTTTCGAATTATAATTTGCATAATTAAATACTTTAAAATAATTTTCTTTTAAATATTATTGGTGATTAAAAATTTGCGCTCATTAAAAATGAAAAATAAATAAGTATTAAGAAAATACTGCAAGAAAGTCAATGAGGTCACAAAATAAAATTCTTTGAAATGACTGAAGCTCTTCGTGGCCAACAGCCATAGCATGTGTTTTTTATTTAGCATTTATTTTTAACTAGAACTACTAAATATAGCATGTTGCCCGTTGCTTCCGTTCTCAAAAGTTGTTAATATATATAAGTATAAGATTACATCACGCATATTTATCGTGAGAAATAAAAGATTCCGAGAATTCTACGATTAAATACTTTAATCTACGAACTGTTTATGAAAACGTTGTCAAGTTGCAAAATTTTTTTTGGTTTCAATTTTCAAGGAAATTGAGCAGAGCAAATTTTTAAGAATTTTTTATTTGTGGTTGGTGGAAAATTTAATAAATTTTTTCAGAAGTTTTTTGCAAAATTATACACATTTTTTAATTATTAGTAATTTTTCATAATTCACTAGAGAGCTAAATTCTTGGATCGGCTTCGGAATACCGTCCCAACATTATTTTCAAACAACTTATTCTTATTATTTAGGACTTTTTGCTTTCCTAAATAAAGACGCTTTTTATTACTTTTGCTGTAAAAAAATTTAACTTTATGTACATAATTAAAAACATTCTTTCAAAAGTATGTACATATGTAAAGTACGTAAGAAAAAAAGCAATGATTTCTTTATAACACTTGAAAATAAGCAGAAATATTCGAAAAAGTTTCACGTGCGACAAGGAAAACAAACTTTGTAAGTTGATGTTTACGTGAGTCAATTGGGAATCGCAAGACCAAAATAAATAATAACGTAAATAACTCTATAAGCAAGAAAAAAATAAGAACAAATATAAAAACAAAAGAAAGATTGAGAAAAGCACAAAACAAAGTGAACGAAAAAGGCTATAGAAATAAACGGTAGCAAAATACTAGACTTGAGACATCAAAAATCGCATATCAATAAAAAATTTTCAAATCTAAATTCCACTTTTTGACAAGACTTTCACAATATCGTTGCAAGAATTAGATTTATATGCGAAAACGTGTTAAATTACAAGTGAATACTGGACGCAGGCGCTTCGGCAAGCAATAGATCAAACGCATTCGTACAATATCTTTTTCGTTTTGGTCCAAAATCGTGGCAAAAATTCGTTTATCGAACTGATAGAATATTTTCGGTTTTTTTGTTTTTGAAAATAAGTAAATAAAAATTGAAAATAATAATAATAAATCAAACCAAACGCACACACACTCAAGCGAAGAAATCAAAAACCTGAAAAGTAAAAAAGAAACTTTTGGCAAGCAACGGGAAATAGAAAGGAATTTACAAGACGACGAAACACAACAGATGGAGGCACACGAACGGCAAACGTGGTACTTTTCCACTTTACTCGCATTCTGTTTTCACAAGTGAGTATTCGGTTTGGATAGTAATTGTAAAAGATTATTAAGTCATATTATTTGGAAAAACATCCTTAAAATAGGAAAACAAATGGTTAGATGTTGTAAAATATAAAATTTTCAACTTTGTAAGGAATACCTTGGAACAAAACGGCACTCGAAATTTGAAATTAAATTCTCCGGGTAAACTATGTACTACTATTTCAAAAAATGTATTTCTCTAAGTTGTTAGGGCTGTCTTTACTTACAACGAAAAATTTGAGCGCGATTAATCAACCAATTGGTTTGCAGCAGCTGCTTAAGTCGGTACACCGCGGTAGTGCGTTGCGATACAATAATTTGTCTCAAATTTTGTATTTATAACAAAATTTCGTGTGCGGAATCGTTGTTAATGTTGAAAAGGCTTACGTTGTTACAGTTGTATCAAAAACACAAGTCTACAAGTGATATAAAGCCTTCAAAGACGGTCGCGAAAACGTTGAATACACGCCTCATTCTGGACAACCTTCAATCTCTGAAAATATTAAAACAAAGTAAAGGATATAGTGCTTGAAACTCGTCAGACAAGCGTTAGAGAAATGACAAGAGAGCTCAACATCTTTTGCTAGTCCGTTCGAACGACTTTGATGGATATTTTGGGTATGAAACGCGTTCTTACTCCACTCACCCCGATGAAGCTGAATATTTTTCGCATCGAGCCATGAATGTGACCGAGTTTAAAGCCAAAAACGCAATGAATCCCATCGATCAACCACCGTATTCAGCAGATTTGACATCGCGTGATTTTTTCTTGTACGCGAAACTGAAATTTCCGCTATTTGGAACTCGTTTTCCGTTGGTCGAAGAGATAAAACAAAATTAGCTAAAGGCGCTTATGGCCATCCCAAAAAATGTTTGGGAAAGTGTTTTGAAGAATGGAAAATCATTGAGATAAGTGTATCACATTGGATGGGGAAGGCGACAAAATAAATATTGATGAATAATTAAATTTTTTTCGTTTTATTTACAATTTCGGGTACTTTTTATCACAATATATTTTCCCCTTCGTAATAGCCAGCATCGAAGGAGGAAACTCCAATGCCTAAGTTACGAAAGGAATACGTGTCCGATTAGACTAAAGTTTTAAGATTATCCGCCATTATCTTGCATACATATATTCTCGAAAATGAGAGAATGTAATCCAAGTTAATAGTAATGACTATACTTACATATTATATTTAGTCACACACTCTTCCACAAAAGAGTATGACGTACAAACAACATCGGAAACATTATTTAATCACTGATGTCATGGTAATGTTGCAGAAAGTGAGTGATTTTTTTTACTTTTTTTTTTACTCCATTCCAGAAATAGTATGAAATATGTAGCTTTTATGACATTCAGTGTGCTATGCTAAACAAATACTTATATTGATAAGCAAAGAATATATTTGTTTTCTGTTTGTAAGAATGTATATAAAAATATGTTGGTCAAACACTTTTGATTTGTCTGTGTGTACCTTCGATTTATAATATTATATATTTACAAGTTTTTCGCTCAGCAATGTGGGTGACAAGTGCGTCATAGTTGAACTTGTACTTGAAAGTCATGGGAATGAGCTAGTATCCGTCTTAACAGGCACGGGTTGGTCAACTAGTGATGCATGAAAGTGTTAAGAAAGCTACATGTACTCGTATACGAGGTGTGTTCAAAAAGTATCGCGAATCGTAACTGACAGTTTTCTTCGGTTGCAGGGGCGTGGTGCATCATGAGTTCTTGCCACAGGGAAAATGAGGAATATTACCTGCAAGTTATGTGCAATTTGCGCGAAGCAATCCGCCAGAAACGCCCGGATTTGTGGAAGAACAAAAATTGGCTTTTGCACCACGATAACGCCCCTGCTCACACACATCGTTGCTTGTGCGCGACTTTTTGGCCAAAAACAACACACTAATGATGCCGCAGCCACCGTATTCCCCAGATCTGGCCCCTTGTGACTTTTTCTTCTTCCCTAAACTGAAGAAGCCCATGAAAGGACGACGTTACGCTTCTCTTGACGAGATAAAGACGGCATCGAAGGAGGAGCTGAAGAAGATAAAAAAAAATGATTTTTTGAAATGCTTCGAAGATTGGAAAAACCGTTGGCAAAAGTGTATAATATCTCATGGGGATTACTTTGAAGCGGACAAAATAGATATTCATGAATAAATAAATAGTTTTTGAAAAAACACAAAATTCGCGAAACTTTTTGAACACACCTCGTACACAATAGAAATGTGCTCACATAGGTAAATAAATGAGTACGTAATTGTTATTGTTATTTCTATTTAACTGCTTTGCGTCATTACATATTAGGTAGATGATGTCACTATTTCATCTACAACGATTCTATTTTTATACCCTGAACAGGATATATTAAGTTTGCCACGAAGTTTGTAACACCCAAAGAAAAAGTCGTGCTTAGTCGATTTAGGCATGTCTCTCTGTCTTAATATAGACGAACTATTCTGCTAGTTTTTGATATTTGGATCCAAAATTTTACGCACTTCTTGTGCTCCACAAATAGCTATAGTAGTTGCCATACAAACTGAACTATCGAAATCAATATCTTGTATGGATAACTTTTTTATTTTAAAAGCTATCTTCACTACACTTGGCACGAATTATTGTTCACAGCAAAAATACAATCTGTGAATGTATGGTTCAGATCGGAGTACTGTAACATATAGCTGTCATACAAACTGATCGATCAAATTCATGTTTTGTATGCAAACTTTTTTTTATTTCTGAAGGGTATTATAGCTTTAACATTTTGTCTTGCTCTAATTACAATATAGGATATAAATATGTATACGTTTGATTATAAAGAGATATGTCTGTGTTACTATTAAGACTGCTCAAATGATTAATATTCAGTGCAATAAATTATATTTTAAGTATGTATATCATTAATATGAGTTTTTGTTGTCGAACATTTTTACGCCATCTTTATAGTTGTCAACGCTCGTCTTTTTATTAACTATATTATGCTATCCGATTGAATATTTAAATTGGTGCAAGCATTTGCTCACAAAAATTGTACAATTATTACTGCTTTGTCAAAAGTTCCTCATACGTCACGGCCGTCCTCAAGAGCGTCGTTAATGTTGCACTAAAATGTTGGCGTATTTTTCCTAACCTATATACAAATGTGCATACGTACATATATACAGAATCATAATGTGAATGAGGTTATTATTGAATGGAAAAAAAATTTAAGACTTTTTATTGTAAATTTTTTACTAAGAGGACGTTAACAAGCTGTTAAGTGTAAACGCAAATAGTCAGCGACAAATATGCGAATTTTGACATTGTGATTAACTATTTATTGATATGACGTACAGGATTGGCCCCCAACTATGTAGTTTCAAAGAAATTATGGACAAGTTTTAACATTTTGTCTACACTTTTAAGCATTTCAACGAGTATAAGTGACCAATGAATGAAATTATTGCTTGCACTTTTAGTAGTACTCAATTAGTTTGGAAAAATGCCTGATAAATTTACATCTTAAACATCATGTACAATGCGAGAAACCATTAAATAAGATCTAAGTGTATTTTTATAAACCCTTTTTTAAAATTGATCCCGTGTTTTTTCCATATTTTCCATTTCAATTAAAAACTCGATGTCGAAGAAACAAGAAAAAGTCGTCCGTGCTCTCTGAATAATTTGTGGTGTGGTAGTTACTTTGTGACCAAAAAGCACCCGCAATTTTAATTAAATTACCCGGGTAAATGATACTTCAAAAAAATATACTTTGATAAGTTGGTGCGATAGTCTTTAATTACTATGCCAAACATGAGCGCGATCTGTAAACCACTTTGTACACAGCAGCTACTCAAGTCGGTACACCTCAGTAGTGCGCTGCAATTTCCACAAAGGACAAGAACATCGAACAGAGAATTTATCTTAAATTTGGTCTTTCTAACCAAATTTCGTGCGTGGAATCGTTGCGAATGTTGAAAAGGGCTTACGGTGATTTCGTTTTATCAAAAACAAGCCTACAAGTGGTACCCAGCCTTCAAAGAGGGTCGAGAGATCGTTGAAAACATGCCTCGTACTGGACGTGCTTCGATCTCTTTAAAATGAAACGTAAAATATTTCCCAACACGATTTTTCCGTTTTTTGGCTCACTATAAACTAACCCGCTATGATATTTGGGGGAAAAACTGGCTTTGGTCATGGAATCGACCACCGAAAAAATCATAACCTAAAAAACCAGAACAGCAATCGAGCAACTGCTCTAGATTATTAGTCAGTTAATAGTAAGATTAAACGAAAATACCCAAACTCTGCACATTCATACTAATGTACACACATAACTTATATATGCAAGCTCAGACTTTGGTGCGCAGAGTCAAAGAGTAAAATGTGAGAATTACAGGCCCACAAACGTAAGCGGGTAGGCCAGCAGTGCTGTTTGCGTTTATGTCAAAGCTAGCTTAGCTGTTAACGTCAACGCCGCCGTCGCTGCTAACTTCTCAACACATGCGTGTGTATGCATACTGGGCTGTGTGTGTGTGTGTGTAATGTGGTAGAACTAATAATGTTTGCTTGGAAGATTTGTTATGTGGGGAAAACCACGCACTGGCAAGTATTGCGAGAAAACATATTCGAATTCGCGAAATATTTAATTGTAGGAACAACAACAACGCATTTGTAATGCAACATGCTTCAAGCGTATGCCGTTAATTCGCTAAAGCGTTCGCTTATCGATGCATTGATTAGATTGTGTTGCTGATAATAATTGCATTTGTTGTTGTTTTTGTGCATAGCATATACATAAGTGTGTAAACAATAACTGCATTGAAAATGTCTACTTCATGTACTACTCATCACGTCACCTAAAGCGAAACGTCATTTTAACCGGTTGCCATATACTCGTAAGTTGTATGTATGTATTTGTGATTGTTGTGCGAGCACTGTAGGAATGGAAACTAATTAGCTGATAAATCCATATTTGGTCAATTTTGGATGTACTCATACTAGTTTTTGGTTTTTGTTTAATTATTCTTTTCGAAAATTAGTTATTGTTCAAAGTAACGCTACAAACTCCGAAGAAATTGTTAAATTGTAAAGTTGAATTAAAAATTAAAAATTTAATTTTCAATCTCCAGTGTCAAAAGTGAAAAACAAAATTTAGTTAATTTTAATTGGGAAAAAAAAATTAATTAATTTTTATTAATAAAAACTTTAATTAATTTTAATTAATAAAAAAATTTAATAAATTTTAATTTATAAAAAAATTTATTTTTTTTTTAATCTTTTTAATTTTTTAATTAACTTTTTTTTAATAAATTTTTTTTACTAATCAAAAGCTGGAATCGAAAATAGTTACTATTTATTGAATTTTTTTGCTGCTGTCATGATTACAACCTCAGAGACATAAATTGACACCTCTAACCTACAGGATAGCCACTGGTATTTTTTTCTCTTCACCTAAATACTATCTTTTTATCTTGGTTCGTAACTGTGGAAAACGTATATATGTATACCGGTTATGTTTACATGAGACAGTTGCTCAAATATGGAACACTATTTTTCCATTGATAATGGCAGTAGTGCAAAAAAGTGCATTTTCCTGAAGGGTGCGATTGTGTACAACAAACAGTGGGCGCGTTGTGTACGCCTTCAATAAAGCACACTTATGTATGTACATAAGTTCTCAAATGCATATATATATATTTATATGTGCATATTAAAGTGATTATTAGAAACTCGTGAACCGGCATGAACAATGCACTTTTTATCAAATCAGCAAGGCAGCTGTCAATGAGCCTGTTAATTTGTTTCAATTTGAATTTCATTTGTTTCCGTATGTTTACTTCATTATTATATATATATATATATTTTTTTTTTTTTGCTGAGCTTCTGAGCACTTTTGTTTTTGTGTTGGCTATTCGTTGCAAAGTGTTGAAAGTGAAATTATTGTTTGATTGTTGATTATGCTATTGGGATTTTCTCTAGACATTTTTCTGAAAACAACGGCTTGGGAAAAATTATTTCTGTGCCGTGCTCGCATGCGATTTGTCCACACAATCGATGCCTTTAATGTTTTATAATTTTGATAACAAATTTCACGAGACTTTTACTAGGTATAGAGAAGACGCCGATTCGAAAGGAATTTCTCACTCAAACTATTTACAAAGAATTCTTCACATTGTATGAGGTGTGAAAGTGAGGAGGTATGTGCACAGAAATACATTTGTTGAACTATGATTGGGTCCAACGACATCATTTGATGCAACTCTGGCTGTACAGCTTCCGCTTATTGATGTCTAGCAGCTTCTGTGGCTGAGCACGATAATTGATTAGCGTTTGTGGTCGGTTTGTACTATAATTTTTAAAGCGAGATTACTCTTGCGCCGCGCCTTAGTTTATTAGAAAATTATAAAATTAGTATCAATTCAAGTCAAGTCAATAATAGACATATTTATGTAAGTGTGTGTACTGAAAATGATGAAATGGTTCTGGGTTTTGTATTGCCATTGTATTGGGTTTCATATTGTTTCAAATTTTAGTCATATCAAATTATAAAATTTTAAATTGTATATATTTAGGTATGAGTGTATTATTATTACTCATATACCAAATTGTAGTAAGACTCCATTTTACTTTCTATAAACATCATAGTGTTATTTTGACATACTTATATATATATTCACTGTAAAAATACACAAATTTATTTTGCTAGATGGAAACAGATTATCGAACGAATTTATATATTCCGAACGGAAATCATTATGAGTTTTATAAAGTTTATTAATGCTATATATAGCTGTGCTAACCGATCTGAATAAGTTTTCTGGAAATCGGAACATTGCCTTGTACAGTCATGCATGCCAAATTTCGTACAGATATCTGGTCAATAAAAAAAGTTTTCCATGCAAGCACCTGATTCCGATCGTTTAGTTTGTATGGGAGCTAAATGCTATAATGGTCCGATTTCGATTCCAACAGTTATAGACGTGTAAACATGGAGTTCACTAACGCCGAAATTCGCGCTATTTTAAAGTTTTCCTTCGTTAAGGGCAAATCCGCTAGAGAAATGTTCCGTAAGATTAATGGTGTTTTGGGGGATGGTTCTCTTTCACTTCTAACAGCGAAGGAATGGTTTCGACAATTCAGAGCGTGTAAAAACGACACCGTGGATAAGTCAGTCGGCGGAAAACCTGTGACGATGGATACTGATCAAATCATGGAAAACATCGAGTAAGACCGGCATATGGCAACTCGTGACTCCGCCCAGAAGATGGGAGTTAGTCACCAAACCATTTTGAACCAACTGCAGAAGGCTGGATACACAAAAAAGCTTGATGTTTGGGTGCCGGTCGAACTCGACCCATTTTTGAAGCGGATGGTGACTGGCGACGAAAAATGGATCACATACGACAATATCAAGCAAAAACAGTCATGGTCGAATCCGGGATTGACAACCGGGAAGGTTTTGCTGTGTGTGTGCTCCCATATGGCCAGACGCTTAATTCTTCCATCCACTTCGAAACAGGCGATCGACCAGAAGCGTTCAAAATTGGCCAACAGGAAGGGTGTAGTGTTCCACCAGGAAAACGCCAGACCACACACTTCGTTGATGACTCGTCAGAAGCTACGGATAGCCCGGACATAGCGCCAAGTGATTAGCACCTCCTTCTGTCCATGATGTACGCCCTTGTTGGTGTAAAATTGAACTCAAAAGAGGCTTGTGAAAAGTGGCTGTCCAAGTTCTTCGCAAATAAGGAGGGGGGTTTCTACGTGGGGGGTATTATGAAGTTGCCGTCTAGATGGAAACAGATTATTGAACGAAACGGCGCATATTTGAACTAAATCCGATCTCTGTAACACTTTTTAAAAAGCACTAAATAATGAGCAAAAAAGCAGAAGGGAGATATTTGACAACCTTATATTTCGTGCCGCATAAAAAATATTTCCTGAGTCTCATTAAGGTACCCCACACGCGATCACCAATCATATGGAGTAAAGTCAGCCTGATGTTCGTAAATCCTTGTATTAGTCATATGGGTGCTAGGTCAAGTTTTTGCCCAATTTTATCTATTTTAAGCACAAAGATACACTATTATGAGTAAGTCTCGCCCTCTAATTTTCATTGCGATATCTCAAAAATTGGCCTATATAGGCAGTATAAAGTCTCCAAAAAATTCGAAAATCTAAATATTATGTATATGAGTGCTCTGGGAAGTATTGACCCATTTCAATCCATTTTTGATACACAGAGTTACTATTGCCAAGAAAGTATTCTGTCTGAATTTCAAATGTATATCCCTTATATAATATTAACCTGATATTTTCGGGCAAAAGTCAACTATAGATACTGGGGGCCACATATGCGGTGCCTAATAATTATTAATTCAAAATTGTATCCCGTTATACTGATTGCTTCTTGATTTTTGTACTGGAAAGTGAAAGAATCAAAAGGAATTTAAAATTGTGATATATGGAAATTAGGTGTGATTGTAGTCAAATTTCACTCATATTCGCACTGTCATATAGGGACATCAGAAGAATGCTACATACTAAATTTAGTTGAAATCGGTCGATCGAGTCCGGAGATATGTGATTTCACCATAAAGTGGGCAGTGTCATGCCCATCGTCCAATTTTCACACCGGCTCCAATAAAGCCCTCTCATAAAATATCGGAGGTAAAATTTAATGTCTTTCGAGTATTTAATTATTGATTTAAGCGATTTTGGTAGTTTTTAACCTATCGTCATATGGGGACTGAGGGGGTTTACCTTCCTGTTTCATCAATTTTTACACTGTCTGTAGGAGAATATTTGCGCTAGGTTTGGTTTTTGTAGATTACATCAAACTTATTAGAGGGCGAGGCCACACCCAATATTTAATACTTTTTTGGCCGTAGGTGCTTCTTGCTACTGCGATCTTTTACGCCACAAACAGTTCTATTTCTGAATTTAGTGCTTAGTTTTGGTACTTTATAGGATTTTGGTTCCTGGCCTTTTTGTGTGCGTGGCAGTGATCCGATTGCACCCATCTACGAACTCGTAACTTTTTTCGCCAAGAAACGCGCATATCAAGTTCATCGAAATATGGTTTCTCAATGTTTACTCAAGTTACAGCTTGCACGGACGGACCGACAGACACACAGTCACTCGGATTTGAACTCGTCTCGTCATCCTCATCATTTATATATACTTACATATGTGTATCCCTATATCTATCTCGATTAGTTTTTGGTGATACGTACAACCGTTAGGTGAACAAAACTATAATACTCTGTAGCAACTGGTTGCATACCATGCGCTAATCTTCTAACAGTATGAGTTATGCTTCATGCTTTCCCTCATGACGAAAACAGCGCATCTGTTAGAATATTTACAGTTATAGTATCTGGGAATATTTAATCATTGTTACAGTTAACATTGTCAAATAGGATTTTATCAAGATCTACAGCCACTCCATAAAACCACATCAGTTAATACTAACTTATTTGAATTATTGTATTTCTAAAACGACGTCATCGAATAATTGCCAAGTATTTTAAAATGATCTACTATGGTTGTTCCCCAGAAACAATACATGACTTCCACTTTATTGCACCGAATTTCAAAGAATTCTGGCCACTCGACAGAGTGGTGGACAGTCCCACCCCATGACAGCAGCCATAAGTAGCTGAACTAACAGTCATGTGATCAAATCGCTAAAATATCAACTAACTGCACTTCAACTAACTACTAGCTACTAACTGTTCAGCGTATGTTCACGTGGTCTCTTTGAAGAGGTTGCATGATATAGCTAGATCTTCAATGCATACGACGTGGATACATAACAATACGATGTAGATGATAATAATGCAATGCGGAGTAATAAGCAATATATAAGTAATTGACAAAGCAAATAAATTTAGGAGTATTCCCTAAATTGGTTACAAAGAACACTTCTTATTAAAAAGGAATATGGTATAAATAGCATCCATCAATAGGAATGACGTGATTCGCCACAGCTCGTGGCGGCCATATTTGTTTACGGATTTATGTCAAATTTTGTCAGTGACAACGGTAAAGTTTATCACTTCTCGTAACATTTAATTTCGGTAAGTCGCATGAAAATTGTCTACGATTAGTATGTCAATTCACTGCTTGGCTTCGTCCTCAAACAAAATTATCGCTATTGAACCGGCTGAAATCCTCGTCTGATTCAGGAAATGCAATTTAACTCCCAAAAATTTACCGTTTGGTGCGGACTGTGAGATGAGGCAGGAAAGTAATCATCAATAGCGAGTGCTGTAACTCATGACACATTCGAGTGGCCACCAAAATCATGTGACTTAACGTCTCCAGATTATGCTCTCTGCGGTATGTTAAATCAGAAGTTTACACCAATCCATCAGCATTGCTCAAGGAGTTCGAAGGCAAAATTAACCACACTCTAGCCGAAATTCCAGGCGGAATACTGCACCAGGTCATCAAAAATTGACATAAGCGGGTGGAGATTTGCATTGATCGTAATTTTGTTGAAATCGTAAATAGTTTAAAGTTATCTGCTTAAAATATAAATAAGTTTGGACTAGTTTAGAGTGGTTTATTTCATATTAACATTACGTGGGTCTCGTTGGTAAACCCTGTATAAAATACCCACATTTAATTTATGATTTAATTTTCATTAATTTTTAAAATTTTTGAAATGGAATTTTTTTTTTATATTATTTTTACACTTTTTCTACCTGTTGCTACAGAGTATATGTACATAATAGTTTTGTTCGCCTAAAGGTTGTAAGTATCAAATAAAACTAATCGAGATATATATATATAGTTATATATATTATATATAAATAATCAGGTTGAAATCTGGGTGACTATGTGTCTGGCCGACCGCGTCCGTGCAAGCTGTAACTTGTGTAAACATTGAGAACCAATGAAAAACGTAAAATCGTGGCCCGAGTCAGCTGGCACGACCTATCTTATGGGCGCGAAATGTAACTGAACAGTGAAAAACGCTACTCCCTTCTCTCTTTGACGTGGGATGACGTGAGAATTCTCGACATTTGGATTTTTGCCGCAGATAACGTGGCAGCTGATTGCTCTCTCACAACGCAGGGTTGCCAATATCGATATACTGCAGTAATTATCAACTTTTATAATTCAATCTGTTCAACGTGTTTGAAATTTTCTTAAAATAACTCAAAATCAGAGTCGAATGCTATTACTTATAAATATATAAACTATTTTTAATAGTTTGTTTTTAGTTTTGATATTTTATATTGTAAAAAATTGTAATTGAAAACAAAGATGTGCTCAAAACTATATACATATGCGCATTGAGCAATGGCAACAATGTTCAAATGAAAATAAACAAAGATGGCTGATTTCTGCGTTTTTACCACGTTTTTCACTGTTTACACATTTTGCCGATGAAGAAGGAAAAGGAAGGAAGGCAGTAGCGTTTTTCACTGGTTGTGCTATAACTCGCAACGTTACGATCAACCACAACACGTGCGGGATGGGGTAGATACGGAGAGTTGAAGAAGGAAGCGAAACATAATGCGTGAGTATGAAGAGCTTGATAAGCTGGCCGACTGGGGTAATGCTCGAAAATTCTACGAAAAAATGCGGCGGCTTACAGAAGGTTTCAAGACCGGAGCATCGTCTTGTAGAACCCCCAAAGGTGATCTAGTCGCCGATGTCCAGAGCATACTTAAATCAAATACATCATTTCGTTCCATTGCCCAACCATTAAGAAGTTCGAATAGTAATTACCCGCCTGAAGAACAACAAAGCGGCAGGGGCCGATTCATTGTCGGCCGAGCTATTCAAACACGGCGGCGAAGAACTGATGAGGAGCACGCATCAGCTTCTTTGTAAAATATCGTCGGACGAAAGCATGCCCAACGATTGGAATTTAAGTGTGCTATGCCCAATCCATAAAAAGGGAGACCCCATAATCTGCGCCAAATACCGTGGGATAAAATCCTCCTCAACGTCGCGTATAAGGTTCTATCGAGCGCATTATGTGAAAGATTAAAGCCCACCGTCAACAAACTGATTGGACCTTATCAGTGTGGCTTTAGAGCTGGCAAATCAATGGAAAATCTTGGAAAAGACCCGTGAAAGGAGAATTGACACACACCACCTCTTCGTTGATTTCAAAGCTGCTTTCCACAGCACAAAAAGGAGCTGCCTTTAGCCGCGATGTCTGAATTTGGTATCCCCGCAAAACTAATACGGCTCTGTAAGCTGACGTTGAGCAACATCAAAAGCTCCGTCAGAATCGGAAAGGACCTCTCCGCGCCGTTCGATACCAAACGAGGTTTCAGACAAGGCGATTCCTTATCGTGCGACTTCTTCAACCAGCTTCTGGAGAAAATAGTTCCAGCTACAGAACTAAATAGAGAAGGTACAATCTTCTATAAGAGTGTACAGCTGCTGGCGTAGGCGTATCAATATCATCGGCCGCAACACCCGCGCCGTTAGTTCTACTTTCTCCAGACTGGACAAGGAAGCAAAACAAAGGATCTGGCAGTGAACGAGGGCAAAACGAAATATCTCCTGTCATCAAACAAACAATCGTCGCACTCGCGGCTTGGCACTCACGTCACTGTTGACAGTCTAACTTTGAAGTTGTAGATAATTTCGTCTATCTTGGAACCACCACCAACAATGTCAGCATGGAAATCCAACGCAGGATAACTCTTGCCAACAGGTGCTACTTTGAACTGAGTAGGCACAAACAAAGACGAACAAAAACCAAACTCTATAAGTCGCTCATAATTCCCGTCCTGGTAATGGTGGTAGAGGCCTGGACGATGACGACAACTGATGAGTCGACGTTGCGAGTTTTCGAGAGAAAAGTTCTGCGAAAGATTTATGGTCCTTTGCGCTTTGTCCGAATGGACGAAAACACTCCAGCTCTGAAAGTATTCGACGCAGTACCCGCCGGTGGAAGCAAAGGAAAAGGAAGACCTCCACTCCGTTGGAAGGACCAAGTGGAGAACGATCTGGCCTCGCTTGGAATATCCAATTGGTGCCACGTAGCGAAAGGAAGAAATGACTGGCGCGCGTAATCGCGTAAGCGGTATCTACGCCAGTAAAGAAGAAGAAGAATATACGTTTACATCTTAAGGAATTTCCCTACTTTTGATTCTTGCAGTTGTAAGAGCGTAAAATGTTCGGTTGCTCCCGAACTAAGCTCTTTCTTACTTGTTATACTTAAGTTCATTGATAACCAAGTGATTAACTTTAATTAAAATCAAGCCGAAAATCGGTATATAACTATATATCTTGTTGGCATCAGAGAGATAGCAGCGGACCTCAACATCTCTTTTGGATCAACTCAACACAGTTTGGTTAATGTTTTGGGTATAAAGCGTGACACCGCTAGGCTCTTACCAAAATACCTGTATCTTTTGTAAAAACGACGTTGATTAGAGTTCGTAAAAAACCAGATGCTTGACAACAGAGTTGGGGAGCCATGTAAATTTTAAATCCATCATCACTGGCAACGAAACTTGGGTTTATAAATATGAGGCCGACTTTCAAACAAGTGAATGGCGCTCTAAAAACGAGCCGAAAACGAAAAGACCAACTTAGCCGTGACTTATAGCAAATATATGAAAAAATGGGTTCAGCATTGGCTTGTATCGGCCCAAAAGGAGCCTATTTTGAAGTCTATTATAAAGATTTGTATGAAAATAAGTGAAAATGTATTTTTATTATTAGTCCAGGTCAAATTTGATGAGATAAGTATCTGAATATTTATGTTTTTGAAGTATATATTCAAGACATTTAAATTCTGCCAACCAGACGTATGTATGTATGGATGTGTATATGTATGTATGTACTTACATATTTATGTAAACATGTCGAGCACGCTACTCGAATTGGCAAAAAAAGTGAGCTGCTATCTCTTCACAACTGTCTACACCGTAACGGCATTGTCAATCAGTCAAAAGCATAAGCCAAAAAAGTAAATCAGTAAAATAAGTTGTTGATGCTACTGACGTCAGTACGCTCACAATAGACCCGAAAAAAGCGTATCTGTCGCCTTCACTTTATAATTTTTTTATTGTTTCTGTTGTTGTTGTTTTACATTTTTTCATTCATCGGAAATATGTGAAAATTAACGCTAAATAACAGCGCGTCATCGACAGCCAGCCGTTGTCCGCCGGCCACTGACAGCGCCAGTAGGTAACCAGTCGCAAATGAAGTGCAACAGGTTTTCGAGATTAGCCGGTGGCAATATAGATAACAACAACTACAACAGATTGTAATGAAAACAAAGTCTCAAAAAGTTTTTTTTATAGACACGCTCTCCAAATTTCAAAATTGACATTATTGCTGAGCAACACACTCACAAGCTTCATACTAATTACATACCTGCATGTATGTTTGCATATATAATATATTGAATTGTAATTCTAGCATATCATACATACATATATTACAACTAGTTAGCGCGCTAAATGCTATGTTGTGACGATTACTTTAAATTGTGAAATTAATTGAAATTCAAAGATGTAATTTAATAGTTAGCAATGAAACTTGGGGGAAAAATTAAAGAGGCTGGTTGTTTGTAAAACCCCAAACTACAAACACACAAAAGTAAATAAATAAGTGGCCTATTGTCGGCGCAAAGCGGCAACGCCACGCGAAAATAAAACCCGTCTTGACTTAAGCCGCCGAGGTGACAGTGCGCGAGCGCACGCTCGCTGTGCGCTCAACAGGTTTAACGAAGTGAAATAAGTATTTTTTACACTTGCTTGTCAAACCGCCAAACGGCCAGTTGACATACATATGTACATATCAATACACTCGTACGTTACATATTGGCACAGTTGTAGGGGATTTACGTTTACGTTTTCATTCATAACTTGGTTGATTGAGCGCAAGAGGCGCGCATTGGGGTAGGTGTAACGCTTTACTCGTATTAGCGCTGTTCGGCACATATGATTCGCAGCGCAAAGAGCGTGTTTGCTATTCTACATTTTGTATATGTACATATGTAAGACTTATTATCTGTCGTTTTGTCTAGTATGACTTGGCGCGCTCTTTTGATTTCGCTTGCAAAGCGCTCAGCGCTTATCTTCTGTACCTTAGTAGCTATGGTCAGCTATTTGTCATGCAATACTAATTTGTGTAATCAAATATCAAGCGCTCTATGGCACTTTGGCACTCGCAAGCAGTGAAGTTTTTCGCTTCTGTGGTTTGGCCGCTGCGCGCCAGTCGCGCGTCATACTTGCGCTTTGCGGCTTGTGACACGCGTACGAATTCCATATTATAACATGGAGACAATGTTGACAGATTATATGCCGATTGCAAGAATTGCATGCCGTTGTGGGAAAAAGGGAAATTTTTCTCATTTTTACATGCAAACTGACTCATTCATGTGTTAGGAGAGCCGGTGGGAGTGACATGCGCTTAGATAGTGTCTATTTTGCTATTTCACAAGTTGTTTAAGATATCAGGGTATATAATTAGTTTATGTCTCAAAGCCTACATTTGTTTCGAAATAAAAGAAAAAATAAGCATGAAATAAGCAATTATATTGGAAACCAAATCTTTGTATAGTTTAATAGAATTTTTTAACCGCATAAGCGCAAGCCAACAATTTGCAGATCCTATACATAAATTCAATTCCTGAATAAGCATATCATTAAGGCACTAAATAAATCTATCAAACCGACAATCTCAAACCCTTGCCTTTGCTGAGTTTTTCTACAATTCGTTCCCTATGCTTTTGTTGCTGACTTGAATTTATTTGGAAGAATGCTGACAAGTTTACAGTCTTGTTTGGATGAAAATCAGTGTCAGTTTCGGTTATGTGAAACCGAATTTCGTTGCTTGTGGCTTAGTGCTAACCCATAGATAACTCATTGGTAAAGATTTTTCGGTTTTTTGTTCTCAAGCCTGGCCAAATTATACAATTTATAAAAAATTTAGTCATATGAATATATAAATGGATATAATAGTCACTTAGTTAGTTGTTACTAGTCCATAATTTTGTCGTTGGCGTTTCTTACTTGCGTCATAAGCAGCCACAACCCCAAATTTTTATTGAAACTTACTGTAAATATGCGTTTAATTCCGGCATTTGGTTTTCCCTATCAATCACAAGTTGCGTGTGAAATTGTATTCTTGGTAAGATTCTTATAAACATCCGCAAATAATTTTAATTTCCCATATTTAACATGATTCAGTTAAAACCGCTCAACTTAATATTTAGTTACGGTTAATATATTTACCATTGAGTATCAGACCAAAGCATACGTCACTGATAAAGCACAGTCAAACCACAATAATATTAAAATCACTTGAATTATTATGAGACAGTAAAATAAGGAAATAACCCCTACAATGTAATGTAGTGTATGAGAGTGTAATTTTTTTGTTCAATTTCTGTGGGTATTTCAATGAATTAAACAAAAAACACGAAATGGACAACCCAGCTACTAATTATAAGTACCATAAATACTCTGTGTGTTAAAACCCACCAAGTGAAAAATAATTTCCAAACTAACCACAAAGAGTTTTTTTAGTTTCTCAAACGAAATTGTAAGAGAGTGTTATGTATTATATGGTGTAGATATTGAATTCTTTCAATAATGTTAAAATACCACATATATCTATTAATAGTATGACCTATTCATCTAAATTGATTTTGAAAAGTCAGGTTTTTATTTATCAATTCAAATTAAGAAGCAGTATTAGTGTGAAATTGAAGAAAAAAAAAATCGATTTTCTGCTGTTTCGTTGTGTTAGTAGATCTTTAAAAATAAATTGCTAAATCGATATCTCAACCTACCGCTACGTGATCTGTTCAATATTTTACATTATTCAGTTAAATTTACTCAACTTAATATTTATTTACGGTTAATATATTTACCACTGAGTATCAGTGACTGATAAGGCACAGTCTAACCACAACTAAAATTATGATACAGTGAAATAAGGAAATAAACCCTAAAATGTATCGTAATGTACAAAAGCGTAGTTTTTTTCAGGTTTTGTGGGTAAGAAAACACGAAATGGGCAACCCAGCTACTAAGAGTGTGCCAAAACCTACCATTGAAAAATTCCGAATTAACCACAAAGAAATTTTGTGATTTTTTAAAGGGAAATTCTAAGAGAGTGGTATTTTCTACATCACGTAATAACAGTTTAACTTATTCACCTAAATTGGTTCGGAAACCTTAGGTTAGTTAGCGAGCGGATAGAAACCGGGTACACCTGGTCTGGGTGCCTGGGCACAAAGGTATACCGGCTATACCTGAACTCGCCCAGCTTGGCCTCCAGCAAAATGGTAGGTCCCCACACCTTGAAGGAGCTGCTCCGTAGAAAGGGAAAGGGTAGGCAGAGAGGAGTATTGGCTACAGGCTCATGGCATGAGACACGCCAAACTGCTAATGGGAGGTTACAACCTGAAAAGGTTCAAAATTATAATAAACCTCCCAAGGAACAAACTCAGGCTACTAGTCGCATGGTACACTGGTCACTGCAGGCTGAACAGACATCTGCATAGCATGGGCCTATCAGCTTGCGCCAGCTATCGTTTCTGCGGCATGGAGCCTGAAACTCCGGAGCATCTGCTGTTTGACTGCCCAGCAGTCTGTAGACGCAGATAAAAGGCCCTTGGAGTGCTGTCTCCGGATAGGGATCGCATTGCCTCGCTACCGCCGGGAAGTCTGCTGGACTTTATCAATAGGCTGGGTCTAAGCGAGTCAATGTGAGTAAGGAGAGGGCACAATAGACCAAAGGTCGCAGTGCATTCCTCATCTGCATTCATTCATTCATTGGGTTAGTTCTGCTATTGATCTGGGTTAGGTAAAAAGTATCAATGCAAATTCTCTTACATTTCGCTAAGTTAGTAGATCTTTAAAAATAAAATGATAAAGCTTCAATTCGATTCGAATTCGTATAATCAACTTAAACAATTTTTCTTCAAATGCCTATTCCTTGAAAAAAAAAAATTACAAATTATCCGATCACTATTTTTTCTGCATGTTTTGCATATAGCTCTATAGATACACAATGACCTACCACTATGTGGTCTGATTAAGAATCGAATTTTCTATATATATTTACTATCGCTTTTTGCTCTGAACAAAAATAAAATTTTGGCAGACCAAAACAACCAAAATTTTGGACAAAATTGAACAGGCCGCCATATTGTCAATTTTTGATTTTTTTCGATCGTCAGTCATTTAACATGGTAAAGTGGAGATTTTTTTCAGTTTTCAATGGAAAAGGCTGGAATCATTGAAGCAGTGGAGGACGTGCAGTGGGAAATCATTTTATTATGAGATGTTATTATTATTTTTTTTTATGTTACTGTGTATTTTCAAAATCTGAATAAATATACTCTCAAAAGTTTAAAACAATGGCTACAATAGTTGTTTTTATTGCCAAAAATTGCTTTTTTTGCGGTTGTCATACTATGTGTGCCATGTAAAGTGAGGGAATAAGTTTGCGGTTTCTACAAACTTATGAATATTCTGTGATTATAAAAAAATAAGCAGCTATATGCTATGCATTCATACTAGACGAGTGTTAAGGATACTATACCAGTGTGACACTTTCAAAAAAAAAAATTTATTTGCTTTTTCGATAGCTTATATTTCAATAAATATCCTGTAAAATCGGGAAATGCATATCTTGAATAGTTTTTGGATGGCAGCGTTGTAAAGAGCGACCGCTCAGAGGTTCAAACATATACCTACTCGTATAAGTGAAACTTTAAACGCGTTTTTCTCGAAACGATATATTTCAAAATTTCTGGCGTGAGTATTTTTGAATACATTTACTATATAATGACCTACGATCATTTTCATTGATTGAAAATTGTCAATTTGGCATTAAAAAACGACCATTTTTTACCTAAAAACACGATTTTTTTTTTCAAAATTACGCCATTTTGTTAATTTTTGATATTTTTCAAAGATCGTATGTCATTGTATAGAAAATAGTTTTAAGTTTAAACTTTTTTAAACTTTTCAAAATTTTTCATTACAAATTTTACTCATTCGGCCGATATCACGCCAGCAGTTGGGGCACTTTTTTTTGGCACCTCAGCAGACAGCCCATAACTCCGTTATTTTTCCACATTTTTGTAAAACAAAAAATCTTTAAACATAGCTAAAAATATACCTTACTACGTTCAATCGCGTACTTTCTCTTAAAAAAATTCACGAAAATCACCTAATTATTCATGCGTCACACTGGTATATCCCCTTAATCTGCTTGCTGTGGATAAGAATGTGTGTTACAATTTTTCATTGCATTAGAATACCTAGTTAAACATTATTTTGTGATGACAGGCGGTCGGCAATGATTGGGTAAACGTTACGAAACCATCACTTAATTCAAGGATTTACTTAATGCATCCAAGATATATTCAATATACAACAATCCGTTGACTGTGAGGTATTGGAATGGAATTTATAAATTGCATATAAGAGAACTGTCACATACTGTTATTCAAAAGGCTTAGAAGGCAGGGAAAAAACGTCTTGGAAGTTTTTGGAGACGACTTTCTTGGGAGCTTTTTCAGGATACGAGATCCAATTAGATCTTTTATGAAAGAAAAACTTTTTGTTAAGCGAAAAATTTGTATTAAATGCAAGCCTTTTATATCATACGGAAATATTTTATTATTTTTTTTTTTTGCGGCAATTCAGTATTTTTTATGAATATATATTTTTTTTGCAATTAATAAGCATTTTTTTATTTTTGTAGCGTTCGAAGAGAGCTTTTCTATAAAGTTGCAATTTATTTGCCAAAGAGCTAAAAAACACGCACACAAATTCTCTTCTTCCCGGTTGCATTGTATTCTATACACTCTAGTAAATACATAGGTATGTGTGATTGTTTGGAGAGAGTGCGCAAAACGTCACCTTCTTCGTGGCGACAAGTAAATATCGTAGTAGCTGTTCCGCACTTCTTAATCACATGCATATATGTAGTTATTTAGTTATACACGCTTTCCTACATTCCGTTGTTGCAATTTCGTATCCGTTTTTCGTCTCTTGTTTACCATTGACTTTATTGACGTTTGGGCACTTTTATCACGATTTTTATTTATTTACAGTTTTTTTTGTATTATTTCATTTATATTTTTGCACATTATGCCTGCGTCTGAAATACACTCAGTTGTATTCTTTAGTCCAATCGCTGTTTTAGTTGCTTTGTCTCTTCTGTATTGCATTGATCGCATAATAGATTGATCGGTAGTGATTAAAAAAAATTTTTTTTCTTCGCCATGAGTGCATACAAGTATATTTTTTTTCTTACCGGCGTTCAAAGTTTCGCCAATAATTTGTTATTTGGTTTAAAAATATTGATTTCATCATATGTTGTAATGCCATAAATAATTGTGAATAAGTGTTTGGGTATTTGCAACAAAAGAAGTACTAATGTATATAAAATATAAAAACGTTTCATTCGCTATGAATGAAAGCAGACCGCAAACGTAAATAAAATATATCATGCAGCGGTTTAAATTGTATCAAAGTGATTAATAAAGAACTTCACGATCGTTATTGTGGCACATAAAGAAAACAGTAATAGTAAAGTTATTAATAATAACATTTTTTAAGCAACTTTTCTAATAATGCACTGAAGAAATTATCGCACAGTGGGTACTAATTAGCTAAAGTTACTATAGTTACACTGCATCATGTCCACCAACAAGTATTATGACGAAGGCTTACCCACTTTTATACCCACATTCAATCCATAAGGCAGTCCATGTCCCTGAATGCTTTTAACTATCGAGCTAAAAATTTCTTAATATGAAAAAAATTCCCAAGTGTGATTAAAAAGAATATTATGTTCTTAATAAAAAATCTTACAATCATAAGAATTAAATACAAAATCTTAAGGGGCAGGCAGGCAACCCAAAAATCTGAAGCTATAAATATTCACAAACACGAAAGATTCCTTACAAGATCTTTGATCGGTCAATTTGCATGGCAGCCACATACATATATGCTGAGTGATTCGATCTGAAATAGTTTTCCATACAAGCACTTCATTGCGATCGTTCAGTTTGATTGCAGCTATATGCTATAGTGATCCGATATAGCCGATTACTTCAAATGACAAATTTCTAGGGGGAAAAAGTCGTAGTGCAGATTTCAGAATGATATCTCAAAAGCCCAAGGACTCGCGTAAATACAGATGAAGAAAAAAATAGACGGACATAAAAGGGATAAAGTGACTTGCTCGTCGCGCTGATCCTTTATACATACATACATATATACTGCATATGTAATTCATAGGATATATAACGTTTTTTTTTGCGTATTATAAACATCGTGGCAAACTTTATATAACCTGATCAGAGCTTACAAAATTTTCACTTAAAGATATTGCTCCTTCAATGACCTACGACAACGAAATAAAAAATTGATGTTTTTCAGAAAGTTGTATTTTTTACCAAAATGTTGGTTGTTTTTGATCCGCCATAATTCGTTTTTCATCAGATGAAAAAACCGGTGGGTCATTTTGTAATGAATTATATAGACGAAATGCGCAATTAGATAGTAATCGGACAAGTTGTCTCCGAATAATCACTAAAGCAAATTTGAAAAATATAGTTTTGAGAAAAACACCTTTAAAGTTAAATTAATGGATATGATATTGTTGTTGCTGAAACGAATACCTAATCTTTGTTCGGATGGAAAGGATTAGATAAGTTTTCATCGACATCATCCAACAGTAGGCTCAGGAAACTTGCTGTTTCGACGTGTCCGACCATATGGAGAAGGGTGTCAGATGTGTAGGGTTAGCAAGGCATGAAAAGAGGTCGCTGATGTGACATCAAATAATATGTCAGGGTCTATTCTGTATAAGCAGGAGTTTAACCTGCCACAGTATCCAGTAAAAAGCTGCGCAAGGGTCACTCTCGATTCTCGCTGCAACTCGAGCTCTTCATCTGCAACAGGTGTTGTTTGACTCCAATTACGCCATTCACTAAGAGGGAGTCGGTGAATGTGTTAATCGCTCCACTGTGAATGGCTGTCAATGCATGTCTGAAGTATTGTTTATGTTGTCGACGTAGTTGGGGAAAGAGCTATTGATGGCCCTAGGAGACAGTTCCGCTCCAAGCAGATGACTGCAGGGATGATTTCTCCGAAATTACTCAAAGAGAAAATGCTTGGATAGGAGTCCTCCTTAACTGGGAGCATACGGGCCTCACTGTGCAGCTGTTCGATGGGAGACATCAAGAGCCAGCCTTTCGTAGTACGGAGTGCTGTGTTCTGGCATGTTTATAGCTTCCTCAACTGCGTTTCACTGCATTCAGGCGACCATATTGGTGCGGCTGATCGAACTGGGCGGCAACAATTAAGAAGTAACTCAAAAAATATCTGTGATTTAAATTTTGAATTTGAGAAAACCTTAATTCAATATAAGGCCTCCAGAAACACTTGAGCCCAACCATTAATTAGAATAGAGAACTTCAGATCTCAATCGTAGTAAGACCGTTGCCTTACCTAAGATTGGAAGGGTTTCAACTCCCTAATATTTGGCATAATATTTGATTGCAAAAAGTAAACCATTAAAGCGAAGAAAAATATTAACTTTTTCCACAGTGATTTACAATTACAACTCTTAATAATACCTAAATGTCCACAGCTCCACAATACTGAAGACTAAAAAGTTCAATTTTCTGCTAATAACGGAACACTGTGCATTGCATAGCAAATAACATATCGGCCAAATCGCCAATGTGCAAATGCGCAAATGCGATTGCGCGTATTGCAAGTATGCAAAAACATACGTACATATCCGTACACACATGTATGTATGTATGTAGATGGCTTTGGTGGGCAGCAAAGCAGGAAGACAGGTAAACACTATGTTGCGTCTACTGTGGCAGCCGCAAAGGCGGCGGAGTTACTTCCGTTTTGACGCGTTACCACACACACCGGCCGCCAAAACAGGTGGACATAAAGAAAATAATAAAATTTTGTGCAAAATAGCTAATGAATGAAATACTAAATAATAAAAGTGAAAAAGTCAAGTTGCAGAGTGAGTAGAATGTTGAAGGAGAATCGCAACGCACGTGAGCACAATAATGCTTGCACAAACAACACTGCTAACATTGATGAGCTTGCGAGTGTTGAGTCGTAGTGTTACAACGAAGAAGAAGAGTAAAATAAGTGTGCGCTTCTTCATTGACGAAACGCGCCAAGAATTTCATCATTCATTGAGAATTTTGTATTTAAAAAAAAAATAAATATAAACAAATATAACGCATTTGAGTTGAATGACAAGTTCACGATGTTCACGTTTTGTTAATATTTCGCTAACAACTTGTTGGCGTTAACTCTCTTTTCTTCGAATACTCAAATAATTAATTGAGCGTGCGTTTAAGCCAAATATGAATGAACGTGAATCGCAAACGATAAAAAATGTAGTTTAGACAGCAACAACAAATGTTGGTTAGCTTCAGAGGCCGGTTTTGGCGTGCGCTGACCAGTAATCAGCTGTTATTTTGCTTATTTTTATAATTTTAAATATGCGGCTTTGTATGTCCTTATTTTGTTCTTTGTAGTTTTTAATTATTTGCTGTATTGCCACATTCTTGACTTATTTTCGTGACCACAAACACAAATAAAAATGGTTCGGTATGTTGCCTTTGAATGTACTTCACTGCAATGACCTTTGGGTTTTCTGTTTGGTGACTAATTTCGTAGTTATGAACAAACAAAAACTGGTATCTTCCATTAAGCCAAAAGATTTTTGCAGATTTGTCCAAAGCTTCCTCATCGCTTTTAATTCATGTGAAAAGTAAGTGGATTGAACATTGCCTCATATCTTCAAATAAAATTTATATAGAGTAATGCTTATTTTCTCAAAATGAAAACATTTCTGCATACCATAAATCATATCATATGTGCATATCATGTATGGTTTTTGCCCCGGTGGCGTTATTGGACCGTACTTCTTTCGATGTGATCAAAAACGGCACGTTACTGTGAATGGGAATCGCTACCGCTCAATACTAAGAGAATATTTTGGCTTGAATTGGATGATATGAACTTGGACAGTATGTGGTTCCAATAGAACGGCGCCACAACCCACACAGCGAATGTCACAATCATTTTACTAAAAACCATGTTTTGTGGACGTGTTATCTTACGAAATGGCCCAGTCAATTGGCTGCCTCTGTCGTGCTATTTGACGCCGTTAGACTACTTCCTGTAAGGCTACGTCAAGTCATGGTCTATCCGACAAGACAGCTACGATTGGTGAACTTTGTCTTTTGTTGGGAAAGACGTTTGGTGATAATTGTTTGTCACGAGCAAGTGTTTTTGATTAATACTAATCATTCAAAGATTGTTGAGAACGTGTTGACGACGAACCACTTCCAGGACGGCCATCATGATCAACTGATGATCAACGCAACAATTGGAATTGGTGCTTGAGAATCGACTATCAACAGTCAGAGGTTTTACTGGCTTCGTTGGAATATCTGAAGGATTAGTGAAAATAGGTTTCGCCAAAAGAAAAAACGATTGGTTCCAGAATCACTTAATTGTTTGGAAAAACAGCGTCGCCTTAACGTCTGTGAAACATTGCTTTCCGACTACCAGGATGTCATCAAACGTATTACTACTAAAGATGAGTCTTAGATATGTATATTCTCACGACACGGAAGCAGACGATCAATCGACAGAATATCGAGCCAAAGGTGAGCCGAAGGTCAAAAATCAAGCTTATGTTGACAGCTTCATTCGATTATCGCGGTGTGGAGCACTCTGAATTCCTTCTAACTGGCCACACTGTCGACCAGGAATACTACTTGAGTATTATGCGTCGTTTGCGCAAAGCTACTTGTATTCGTAAGATGAGGCCGGAATTATGGGCCGACAACTCTTGTGTTTTGCAGCACGATAATGCAGCGTCGCATACTGTGTTGATTCTACGTGAATTGTTCGCCAAATTTGCAACCAATATGATGCTGGAACCACCGTATTCACTTGATTTAGCTCCGTGTGATTTTCGGAAATTGACTTCAGCTATTGTTTCGAGGTTTGAAAAAAACGTCGGAGTTCATCAAGGACTCCAGCAAGTTTGTTGCTACTGCTGCTGCTTCTGCTCCAGCTGCTGGTGCTGGCGCTGCTGCCAAAAAGAAGAAATTACCCAAAAAGAAGGAGTCGGAGTTCGAGGAAAACGACGATATGGGTTTTGGTCTTTTCGACTAAACAACTCAACATTACATTTAATAATAATAATAATAATTTCTAATTTATAAAATATAATTTCACAATATATGACATTGCGTCTGGAATTATTTGCGTGCAAAAAAATGGCAGTCAGAACAGGAAAGATAGGTGTGGCGCAAAACTTCTCAGCGGCTGTTTTCCAAATTGTTGGCCTATGTGTAGTCGGCCAATAAGTTTCTATAAAGACAACAATTTGGAAAACAGAGGCTGGGTCAGTTTTTCCTCTTCTAACTGCTATTTTTCGTGCCGTTTTTAGCAATTATGATTTTTGCATTTATTATAGGCTTGTCGTAAACGAATCCATCGAGTATCATTGCATTGAAAACCAGTGCATTAATGACATGATCTCACAACCACAAAAGCTATGCTCAAACGGCGAATCATTATTTTGCAGGCAACAAGCGATGACTGTGGTGTGACAAATTTAAAGTGGAATTGGATGGTTCCGGTGCCTGCTTAAAATAACTGTAACTGTGGCGCGTTATGTTCTTAATCATTGCTTTTTCGAAGTTAAAATATTGACATAGGGCTCATACCCGTAATATCCTTTTCCAGTTCTAAATATAATATGTGTATATATGTATATAGTAAACAATCATGTTCTTGTGGTTTTATTTATCGATAACAAATAACTGTTATTTCCGATCACGCCACTAATTTCTAGGTATACATATTTGAGATTGTAATTAAGATATATATTAAAACAAGTAATATATTAATGAAATTATATAATTATTTATTTATATGTCATAAATACATCATCAACAGGAAAACCAATAAATGCGTTTTAATTAAAAATAAAAAAGTTTTAAACTTAAAAACTTGTATTTAGTGCGAAAAAGATTTTCAATACTCAGATATTATATGTACAATGAATATTGTTAAATAAAAGTCAATAAGTATTTCTTAAGGTGTTCTTTTTTTCAAAACAATGTGAAGTATTGCTAAATTTTTAACAAGGAAAGAGAACCTCGATTTCAATATTTCATTACTTAGGATGGTAAGGGTGGTTGGACATCTAGCAATACATCAACAGATCAGTCCTTTTTTATCAACTGCTATGATATAGTATATACTATGTATAGGTAAAGCCAAACGCAACAACGATTTGTACTTTGTAGTATTTGCATATAGCAAAGCTCTCAAGCGAATACATATTTTCGGTAATTGGAAGATAAAATGTATTATTGTGTATATATCACAGTCATATTTGGCACCTTATAGACTTATAATTTATAATGAAAATATTATCGCTTCATTCAACTGAATTATCTTGCGCTAATACCGGCGATCTAAATTAAACCCGTTACCACGAAAGTCGGGTCTGCGTAACCGGAACCGACTTTTTAACCGGTCAAGGACTATCAACTCGGCAGAATTCTGCCCCTACATCAAAAACAACAACAACTTATTAAATAAAATCAAAGGCACGCTATTTAATATATCGAGTGAGGAAGGAAAAATCAATCGTTCGAGCGACAATCCTGAACACGTTTCATTTATACAAAATGCAAAATAATATAGTGGCCAAGAGAAGATGTTAATTTCATAAAAATGTTACACATAGTCATTTAGGAAATTAAAAAATACTGTTTTGAGGTCGGGAACAGGTCTAGACGACCAATATCATTTACCCTTGACACGAAAGAAATATCTGATTTGAACCACTTTCTGATCCTACATTCGGTATGGCCAACATTATACGTTAATCACATTGGTGGATATATTAAATATCATAATGTATTAAATCAGCTATGTGCACTGAGGTCATCATATTATTAATATGAAAAAATATATAACAATTTTTTGATTCATATGAATATAGTGGAAGAGTTCAGATGAGATTTAATATTTGTTTTTATGAGTGACATAAAACGTACAGTGACACTTCAAAGAAGTTTTGCTAAATCAGTTTGATCGTTCCTGTGGGATAATTAATTATACTCGACCCAAGGTTTAAAAAATACATTTTGCAGATAATAAAATGTTTACCTCAACAATACGGTTTTTGAGAAATGGAACATAGGATGCAGACAAAACGGAAAATGGGAACAAAGCATCGGAGGCAATATAATGATACGTTTCTCCAGACGAGATGAAGATGAAATTTGTATTTGAATTTTCGAGTCTTACATTTAAAATGAAACACTGCCGAAGCAGACTAAAAAACGAAGATTGTTTATTCTAAATTGTGTCTGCTTTTCAACAAACAAACATTTACCTTTGATTAGAGAAGCAAAACACTTAGCTGGGACAATGGCTTCAGAAAGCCGAAGCAGATTACCAACCAAAAAGCTTTCGAAACTACTGCTTTTGCAAACTTACTTGAAAAATAGTTGTAAGTGAATTATTTTATGTGTGGTTAAAAGCAATGAATACATTTTAAATTAAACTATTTAATTACATATTTCAACTTTAAAAATCAAAATAGTCGAAAAGGGTAATTAATGCTTCAATATCTTGCAATTATTATTTTGTCCTTGCAATTAATCATTTTATATATTAATTGAGTCATAGATTTGGTTTGTCATCACGACTGGTATATCAGAAAATGATTTTCATCAAAAAGTGGGCGGTGAACGAACTTAAATATAACCTTACCGCACTAACTTACAACAAATGACAAATTAATTGCTCCTAGCAATATACTTGTGACAGTTCTCGCATAACCTTTGTGGGGGAAGTGGGCGTGGTTATTATCTATCATATTCACATTGTTGTAAAAAATTACATAATTCATTTTTCGTACGTAGGCTGAAGCAGCTATAGTAGTTTGTAGTTACATTCGAAATCTATGTATTAAGGGCGTATACGCCCACTTTTTAAACCACAAAAGCGCCCTATGGTGATTATTTCTTATTTTGTGTGTTTGTAAGGCATTGTAATGTTTGACTCAACGCCATTTTGCGTTGGCTCCGACTACCACTACCTGTAATACCACCTGCCTCAAGGTCGAAAAAAGAAATTCATGTGTGAAGGATTTATAGCTTCGGTGCAGCCGTATGATTTTGTGTATTTTAAAATTTTGCGGGTTTGGCTAGTTCACTTGTCAAATATTTTATTTTTTATTATGTTAATATACATATGCACATGTCCCTGAGGTATGACATTTTCAGCTATATGCATTGCCTACTTTGTTTGTAGCAATGGCGAAGGTTAAAGGTTTTTTTTTATAAGCTTGGCAATTTTCGTTTGCTAAAAGAAATTACTAAAAGAATTTGTTCGAGAACTCTTGGCCCAAAAGAATATTGTAACTATGCCTTACCATCCATATTGGTCAGCCATGTCAGCGTGTGACTTTTTCACAACTCGCACAAATAACACTATTTTTTAATATTGGGCTGCAAGATTTCATATCTTCATTGTTTTTTTTTTTTTTGAGAAGATTTGATTTATGTACTATCAAATTATATACATTTTATCAAAAAACAAGCCTACGAGTAGTACATAGCCTTCAAAGACGGTCAAGAGATCGCTCTGGACGACATTCGACCTCTTCAATAATGAAAATATTAGAAAGCATATGGTGGTTGAAAACCGTAAGGCAAGTGTTAGCGAGATGACAAGGGAGCTCCACATCTCTCGCGAGTCCGATCAAATGATTTTGGTGGATATTTCGGATTGATCGAAGAGATAAAAAATTTTATGAAGCAGTTGAAGGCCACCAAAAAATGTTTATGAAAAGTGTTTCGAGAACTGGAAAAATCGTTGACATAAGTCAACGAGACAAAATAAATATTGATTAATGATTAAATATTTTGCGTTTTATTTACAATTTCCGGGTACTTTTTTGTAACAATATTTATCTCTGTCTTGGGGCATAGAGAAAAATACGTGCAAGCTATAAAAATGCTGATCTCTAAAGTCAATATCAAGTGACGTAGATAAGCATATACAAAAGTCCTTAGTAAATTATCAATTTAAATTAGAGTTACAAATTAATAAATTAACTGATTCCCATGCAATTTGCATATAGAAGCCAGCACTATATGCCATAAATAGTTGTGTATGCGCAAAGGCGAACGCGCATCGCATACGAAATGCAGTACACAAGTGCTTTTTCTGCAATATTGCTCAGAGCATTTTTATATATCTTTTAATACTTTATGAAACATGCAGCAATCCAATATCCACATCATAATAATAATAGTATATATGTATAAACTTGGGAAAAACCAAAGTACCGAATTTAAAAATTACAAATAGTGTGTGTGTGTGTGTGTAACATTTATGCCAGTATTGGGGGCCGACACGAAATTAGTTTGCTTCATAAGAGCAAAACAGAGAATTATGTGTTTTTGTTTTGTAGCGGCACAAGCCGCCAATGATAGCGATAGAGGCGCGCACACATCACTGTGATTCATCGATGCGCTTTCAATTGTGCTCAATGCAGTCGATTGGTGGATGCAATTACATGTGTGTATTTACAGCTAAATACTGCTAACTAAGTTGCAATGTATTTGACGTCACAACTCACAAACAAAACAAATTATAATAATAAAGATAAAAAGAGGAAAACAAAAGCGACGCAGCAGCACATTCTTCTACACTTACTTGTCACCCAAGCGATCTGGTGATTTTTTTTTCGCTGCATCGCCAAATGATCATGTAGCTAGTGGCTGATATCCAAGCAGCAAACGGTGTAGCATTTAAGCGGTCAGCGGCGCATTTGGCGACGAGTAAACAAGTGTGTGCATAATTGTAAGAAACCCAAGCTCCATCTGTTGACTCATGCGCTACGCCAAAATGAAATTTCATCAGTTGGAAGTTGGCGCGCGTATACGCGTGCTAACCAACACACACACACACACACACACATATGTATATGCGGCGAAACCCCCACCAACACACAGACAAATTACACAACACAGCTTGCGACTAGCAGCTCACTAATTGCCGTTGCAGTTGCCGCTGCGGCGCATGTTTGGCACGCGTTGTAAATGCAGCATTTGCACGAGCCATTCATCGTGCTATTCGGTTTTTTTTTCAGGCGGCGCACAAACACTGAGCGCGCGCCGACCGTTTTTGTTAAAACAAAAGCGCTCACTTATAGTTTCAACTCACACTCAAAACGCCCAGCCCTGCATGCATATGTATGCGTTGTTTGTGGGGGCTGCTTGCTTGGCGCGCGCCAATACAATACAATGCTCAGTGGGCGCATTTGTTAGCTGTGTGTGTATGCGGAGTATAGAGTAGCGCGCATACATTTATAATCACGCCGATTATACTCGTTTAACTGTTTAGCTCTGTTTTAGATAAGCGAGCATTAATGTTGCGTTTTGTATGTATTAAAAGAGTGATTTTGTGTTAAGCGCGCGCTCGCCAAATACCACGCCAGCAGCGCAGCTTGCTGTCGCGCTAAGCGCTGAGTTACGGTTGCTGCGTTTGCAACTGCGAGGTCGACGCTAAGCGGCGCCGTAACTGTGGCCATCGTTAGAAGCGTACTAAACAACTTTTTATATATGTATGTTGTTAACATTTGCCTAAGTATAAACAACAACCCCCTTCACTGACAGCTACAACACTTCTACTTTTCGCACGTGCTCAACTATTGCCTCCTTATTGACATTTTGTTTTAACTTTTCTAATAACGCCACTCCACTGTTTTAGCCAATATTCACCAATTAGTTGTTGAGCGCGGCATGGCGCTCTTTCTAAACGATGCGCACGCTCTTGGCCAAGATCGCCGCTTGAACGATTAATTGAGAAATTCAATACCGATGGCGTTGAGGCAGTCGCTTTGTTTTCGTAGTCGAAAGCGCACGACGACGCATTCTTGCTGCTGTTACTTTGCAAGCCGACGCTGTGCCGCACATATCCACGCTCGTGTCGTGCCGCTATGGCTGCCTAGGTGAACTTCGCTCAGATCCTAACTGTTAAGACGACGTATCTGTTGCTTTACTCCGCTCGTTAGTATGTGTGTTTGTTCGTGTAAGTGCGCGCGCGTGTGTTTGTGTGTAGTGTATATGAGCGCAATGTTCTTGTACTCAATACGAGTTTGTATGAGCGTATGATGCCGTTGAAACATTGGGGTTTGCGCTCGCTTTAAAAGCTCCGGATGTCAGATTCAACTTACAATCAGCATTCAATAGCGAACAAGTGAAATTAAAAGGAGATCGTGCGTGCAATAGTTAAAGAAATTTGTAAATAATTTCAATTTGCCAATATAGAGCACATATAAAATACATAAAAAATACTTAAAAAGTTAATTAAATTAAATAAGCAAAAAGCCTTTAAATATTCGCTGCTAAACAACACTTGTTGCAGAGCAGGACATTTTTAAACAGTATTGTCTTATTTGCCGACTGAAATACATACATATAAATAACTACACATAAATTTATGTTTAAATATTGAACTTTGCGAAAGCATAAAAAAATATTAAGAAAAATATTTAAACCTAAAAATTTGCAAGTCTGACTTTCAAAACGCCAAATCGCGAAATTGTGTACGAAACAACGCCATTTCCATTTCGTGTGCATTATTCTGTGATAATTTTTTTTAACAAAGTTAAACAAACTCAACAAACAAAACAAACCAAAATGTCGCTAACACAAGTAAACTGTAACAACAACAAAATTAATAGTGCACTGGATTGTTGCGAATCGCGCACAGTACGCACAATTAATACGAAACATTTGCAACAGCAGCAACCACAACAACAGCATAGTGTCAAAGTGTCATCGACAAGTGCCGCCAGTGCAATAGATTTCGTCACTGGAAATACCGCTACATGCCAAAAGTCAGCGACGAAAGCCGCTTTAACAGCGAAAATACAAAGCGCCGCATTAAATTGCCAAACGCGCGCACACAGAAGGATGCCGATGATGAGTAAGTCAACCAAACAAACCAAAGAATGAAAAAAAACCATAGAGTAGAACAAAAAACAATCGAAAAGAACAAAAAAGTCAAAAACAAACAAACAATAATGCAAATAATAAGAACAATATTAATAAAAGGGTTGATCAAGTCGTTAGTAATAGTGTTCCATATTGCGAACGTGATTTATACGAGTACAATCTTTTGGGTTCTCTTGCCACAATTTCGTATTAATATTGCTGTTTTTAATACAATACACGTTTTTAAAAATTATTGATTATTTTTATTTTTGTTGTTTTTTTCATTTTTTGTTAAATATTCATGATTTTTATTTTATTTTATTTTATTTTTATTTTTTTTGTTGAAAAACGCGTAAATTTTATTATTTTTTGATTAAATTTTTATTAATAAAAATATTGACGTGTAAAAATTTGTATTATATTACTTATTAAGATTGAAAAATTTCCTTAAAATCGTTCATTCATAAATTTTTTGCTTTAGAACTTTTTACTTAAAAGAATTGTAATAAGATTTAAGTGTTTTTCTTTGTATATTTAATGATCTTGCTTACCTTTTCAAAATAAGAGCAATATTGTAATGTTTTTCGTTGTAAATTTAATATTTTTTTCCAAAAAATTTTCAATTTATTTTAAAAAAATATTTTTTTGAATTTATTTTTCCACAAATATATTGTAATGTTGTTCATTTTAATTTTAATAACTAATTTTTTCACATTTTTATAAATAATGTGTTCATCGTTTTAATTTTAAAGATTTATAAATTTTCTAATATTAATAAGGAAGGTAATGCAAATTCTTAGGTCTTGATGGTTGTTAATAAAAATAATGTAATCAATATTTTTCTAAAAATATATTCAAACCTACACAGATATACCTACATGCCAGCTAAAATAAAGTAAAATAATGTTTTATTTTTTATCATCAAAATGAATTTAGCTTAAAATTTCTATGCCAAAATATTGTAACTCATGTTACGCATACAAATTTAATTTTTTGACTTTTGCAAAGAAACATTTATTTTTTAGCTCAAATATAATTTTACTGTCTTTTTTATTAAAAATTTTAAATTTTCTGAATGAATTAAAAATTTGATTTTTTTTGTTTTTCAAGACAATTTTTTTTTGTATTTTTTCTGGAATTTTTTGGTTTTTGCAAGAACTAAATTTTTTTGTATTTGTTTGTTTGTGAAATTTTTATTTTTCTGAATATATCAAAAAATATCTTATTAAAAATATTACCGATTCTGCCAACCGACTTCGTATAAAGAGATAAAGCTGCTATATTTTGCGACACAGGTAGATTTGGCATATATCTAAACATAACATTAATTTTACCTGAACGCCTTCAATAAATTATGACGTACGCCTCCGATCAATCTAACTACGAAAGTAGCGCAACAAACAATGCGAATGCTTAACATTTGTCTCAATATTTTCTCCTTGAAATACTTCGTTAGAAATGTATTTTTACATCCCTCATATACACATGTATGTATATACATACAATATATTCTATATTGATAAGCTTTTTATAACATCTGTTTAACTAAGCGGTAGCCAATGACAACACGCCTTGCATATCCACTGCTTAACTAGACTAAATGAGCAACAAATGTACGAGGAGTCAAACATACACACACAAACCCATATAAGATGGATGGATGCATTTAGCTTTGATAGGCTACTACATATGTACATATATTTGTATGTATGTATGTAAATGTCGTTATATAGAGTATATTTGCTTAATTAATAATAATGTGATGAAATAAATATAATTGCTGTGATTGCTATAATTAAAAAGCAAACAGGAGTCACATACGCAAACACACACATGTACATACACACGTGGAAAATGCGAAGCTGTTATTTAGCTCAATTGTTTTAAGTAGCGAACAAACAGGATACTCTTCAGTGATTTTCCTTTACAGGTCAACGCGCATCCGCCTACTAGCGGAGCACTGTGTAAGCGATACGTGTTGCGCGCGCCCGTGTGTGTGTGTTTGTGTACGTAGATAACAATTCAAGCAAGTGTGTTATTGAATGAAATGTATTAATGAATGAATCAATGACAGGCATTAATATTAAAGAAATGGCAATGCAGTATATTTTTGCAAATATGAGCAAATAATTATTATCAATTAAATAAAAATTAAAGCTTTGTGTTTATTTAAATGCTAACTGAGCTTAAGCCTTTAAACGTTTCTAAAAATAAAACTAAATAAAAAATTAAAAATAAATAAGCGCTGCAACATGCAGTTGCAGCGAGTATTTGTAATAAAAAAGTAAAATACAAAAACTTAAAAATAAACAAAAAAAATTGATTCATTTGTTGTTCAATATAGGTAATAATTAAATCAAACTTTTATAGTTTATTGTTTACTATTTCATCAAAATATTTACAGCGGTGCTAGCCCGTGCCATTGCAACTAGGCACACGTGCCGACTACAGTTTGTTTTGTATTGTTAGTCATTGGAAAATGCTTGCTTTAAAAAAAAAAACAAAACAATTACAAAAACAAAATAATAGAAATATAACAATCTATTGTTGGTACTTACAAAGTATGACAATTATAGTGGTCCGATTCGGAGATTATACCGTTGCTTTTGGCGGCAATCCATGCAAAATTTCGTGAAGATAACTGATCAAATAAAGAAGTTTTCCATACAAAAGTTTAATTTTGATCGTTCGCTTTATATGGCACCTACATATGTATATGCTATAGTAGTTCGATATGAGTAATTCTAACTAAAAAGCAGCGTCTTGGAGAGAAAAGGAGGTGTGAAAAATTTCATGTCGATATCTCAAAAATAGATGGACTAGTACGCGTACTAATTGACATGGCTTCACGCTGATTATTTATAAATATATATATATGTGTATATACATAGGTTACAGAGCCTCCAACATTTCCTTCTGAGTGTTACGAACTTCTTTGAAAACTTTGTGTACCCTCTTCAGCGTATGCAAATCATATATATATTAAATATAACTACTTTTACTCCCACTATCAACAAATTTTTAAAATAAATTTTTCGAGTATTTGTTAATTCACACGCATAACACATAAACAATTAATAACCAAAGGCAACAAAAATATAATAACACACTTACATATATTTTATCAGTCATTGCGGTTGGCAGTGCTATTTAAGAAAGCTCTACTCAACCGCACGACCATACACATAACTCTCGCAGCAAATATAACGTTTTCTATGTATTGCATACAAGTGTACACCTTTTAAAACAACCACCAACAAGATCGCTTCACATTAAAATCGTTGCTTTTAATTACAATTGATAATTAGCAAATTTCTAATACTCAGCTATGTATGTCTGCCACACATGTGCACACACACAACCAGGCAAGCATATGAAAATTGCAGGCGACTCATCTGTGCTATGCGCTTGACTAAATGCCTTCAAAGCTACAAAAAAAAATGCAACAAATTGTAAAAAACAAAAACAATTGACAGCAACAACCAGCAGCAGGCGGCAGTAAATTTCTATTATTGGCGGCCTTTGCCTTGATCTTGACAAAAGCCCAGACAGTTTAAGTCTCTAAGTCTGACTAGATTACACTTAGACCACCTGTCAAGCACAATTGCGCACATATCTACATCTACATATCCGCCGTCGAAGCGGTAAACTGCAGATCGATCGAGCAACGCGTATGCCGCATGCCAACACGCTCGTCTACACGCATACTTTGTTGCAGCAGCTTGTGCTCTTTAATAAATTCTACAAATTACTGTGTGTACGCTTTAGCGGCGCTAATTGCACTGCTATATATATAATATGTACATAATATATGATATATGTATGTATGAAAGCACATTGCTTTGACGCATAAGTATGTTTATGAAAACACGGCAGAAATTTCTTCACCGCTACTTGACAGCACAAAGCTGCCATTGCGAATTTTGCATTGGTTTTTAGCGCATTTGCTGGCAGCGAGCTTTTATAGTGTGCGATAATTTCGCAACGTTCATTGGTGTATGCAACAATTGGCCGAAGCAATACGCTCGCTCAGGTGTGCTCAACTAAGCATGTGTATGTGCGCTAGCTTTTCAGCCTATCGTGTGCATGTGGTAGTGTGCCTTGATGTGTGCTTGTGATAAATGTATGGCATATATGTACATATGCACATGTGTTGAGAAGTTTACATATGCACATTTTAGCGCTCAAAGCTAATGTGCATTTGTAAAGGAAATGATTTGTGTAAATAAAATAGTTTATATACCAATATAATTGAGTTTAAAACATAATTTCTTGTCTTTTCCATTAGTTATATGTATGTATTATTCAAACTTGTCTCAAATTCACCATTTCTTATGTATTTTCGTTTATTTTTGTTCTGCTTGCAGAATCTTATGTACTCCTGCCAATCGTTTGCATTGTCATATTGGCGCAAATTTCCACTACTTCAGGTCGAACATTACACGGAAAAAAACGAATTCTACACTCATTACAGAATCGCCTGCAACATCACAAACAATTAATGCAGCACGAACGTGATGATTTATCGCCTATACACTATAGTCCACAACCGCAACGTCGTCATCACTTGAATGTGCGTTCGACCGAAATGTGCCCAGAAGAACGTATGAAAGCAGCTCTAGAAAGTATACGAAATCAATCGCTTAATTCGCACAGTACGCTTATGAGACAGATTGAAGACTTTGTAAGTAACCGCAATAGTAATTACAGTTTAAGAAATTTCAATAATACTCAATCAAATTAAAGTTCAATTCAAAACTAAAAAAAAATTGATATTTTGCCGCGTTCTTCATTTTAAAGAAAAAAAAAATTATTAAAAAAATTGTCCAATACTTGTATTCTCAAAGCGTCTAGCTTTGAGTTTCTTGCACTACTTTCCGCAATGAAATAAAAAAAAATTAATTTTAGAAATTATTTAAATCTGTTAAAATGTGATCTGTGTTTCGACATGTAAATCTAATATATTTTTGCGCAATTTAATTAAATTTTTTATCACAAATTTAGTATTATCTCAGCTAGTTTTTGTAAAAGAAATGTACTTTACTTTAATTTAGCAAATTTCTCCTTATTTTCCAGACTAAAGTTCGTTTTGTTGAAACTGTGGAGAATACCTTCCACAACTGGAGCAAACATAGTCTAAGTTTAGATCATCCATATAATAAATCGTTCACCCGTCAAATTAAATTGGATATAGACAAATGTAAAGAGGTGAATTCAGCAAAGAAAACAATGGATGACAAATTGGTAAGCATTAAATATGAACTTTAGTATATCTAATGTTAGTAGTTTTATGCAAAAGAAAAAACTATAAATTATAAATTGTTTAAAAATAGTTTAAAATAATGTAAAATCAATGAAAACTAATCATTTTTCCTTCTTTCTCTTGCTAATTCTCTTGTTGCGTGTAGCAGGAAATTGGTAAAATATATAGAACATTCAAAATCTTGCGAAGCGTACTCAAAGAAATTGTAAGTGAGGACAACAAGCGGGAATGGAAAAATACATATAATAAAGAATACCGTGTTATAATCGAATTTTTGGAAAGCACATACGACGAGCTGACGAATAATATAAATGCTGCATACAGTGCATTCATGAGTACACGAAACTGCACTTCATTAAATATTGATCACCGTATTAACGAGACCATCATACCCAATTACAACAGAACCGCCCAGGTGAGAGAATGGTTGATAGTTGTGGAAACCCTAAGCTTCTTCCAGTATCTAATAACCACACTCAATGATTTGATGCAGATGTGCAATTAATGTATAGAAATGCAACAAAAAAAACACAAAAACAAAACAAACAAATTATGTACTTATATACATATGTATGTATGTATATGCCTAAGAGGCCGTCACACCGATTCATTAACAATATGTAACGGAATACATAAACCAGTAAACAATGAGGCGGAATAATGTTTTTCATACAGATTTACAAAGAATTTCAGTGTGTACGATTTTTAGCGAAAGACTTCTACTATATATATATATATGTATACATATATATATGTTTAACACAATTATGACTTATATTTTATTACTATAAATGAACAAAAAAGGCTTTTGCTTTTCTAGCTTATGATAATTTTCCAATTCATATTATTAATTTGTAATAATTTAATTAAAGACAGTTTGTTATAACAACTTGACGGTGCGAATGCGCACAAAATTTTCGTTTTATATATTGTATTGAATTTCGAAAACAATTTTTATTCCAAAGAATCATTAAACAAAGCATATAAAAAAAATAAAAAAAAAAAAATTAAAAAAATACAGAAAAATATTAAAATATTAAAATGTATATGTATATATGCAACATTAAGTCGCTGTTAAAGAAATTTGTTTTAAAAACAATCAAAAAAAAACATAAAAACATTTTGGTTTTCATTTTTCATTTTTAAATACTCTTAAATATTTCGTGACATATGCTAAATTGTAAATTAAGTAAAGCATATTTCAAAAGTAAAAGCATACTTAAAAACAGTACACATTTTAAAAAGTTACCAAAAATTACAAAAAATACTTAAATATACATATATATGTAAGAAATTGTAAATTATGTAGAAACGTTAACAATGAAGTTTATTAATTTAGCAACGCCAGCGCATAATATAATTATATATATATCATAGTATTAATTAAAAGAATTACAAATTTTAACTAAACTATTTATTTATTAATTATTTATTTATTTATAACATATTTTATATGCAATTATACACATAAACATAACAAATTTATTTATTACACCAAAAGATTAAAGAAACACTATAAAGATATATGAAACTGTTATTTGTTTATTTATTTTTCGTTCTTCGGAAAAAAGCTCATAGAAGTTAAATGTTGGCAGCAAGTGGTCACAAAAATCATGAAAACAAAACAAAAAAAAAAAAAAAAAAAAAAAAACGGAAAAAAATGTCAGAAAAGACAGCAGTTGTTATGTCATATAATGATGTGATCACATCAATAGTATGCCAAATCTTAAACCATCTACATATTTACGCAGCAATATTACATGCTGCATTCAATATCCACTCACTTTGTATAAGGTAAGGTGTTAACAGAAGTGGTCCCAACGCCTATCACACGTTGCTATGATATCACATCGCACAACGCAATACTCCATGTTTTACATGACACAACATAATATGATGTGATCACAGTCAATAACAACTGAAGTATGTAGTTGAACGTAAACAAATGCATATGATAGATGTGACATCACATCACATGTTGTTATCATATAATTAGCTGGCATCTGAAGGTTGAAGCATGAGCAACACTTTTGTTTACAAAACATAAAAATATACATATGATATGACATGACATCACATGCTGCTATCATATAGAAAGCAGATGAAGGATGTTGTGTAACACGTGAGTTTACAAAAAATATGCTTATGATTTGACATCACATCACATTTTGTTATCATATACGTAAATAGCATGTGAAGGCTGTAGTAACACGTTTGTTTACCAAACATGAAAATGTTCCAAAGAAATGGCAACGCATCACATGCTACTATCATATAAATAATATAAATAAATAGCAACTGAGGGATAGTATAACACGTGTGTTTACATAAAAATATGCATATGTCGTGACATCACATCATATTACATCATGTGATGTCACATCATATAGAAATTCAAATTCGTCAAATTAGAAAAACACTTGCAAAAATCTCAAACTTTGTTAACAGAATTTAAAAGTGAACATGTGACTTGTACCACAACTTAAAATTTAAAGTGCCACTCTTATGCTTTGAAGCCACATCACACGTATTTTATTAATGCTGCGTTTTGAAAAATGTATGAAATTAGTCGGCAGCTGCCAATGATGAAGATTAACGGTTTAAATAAAATCATTTTCGCTTACACTCATCACTTACACTTGGTATTTATGAAAGATTAGTTGTGCCTCAATTTTACTGCTCATATTTATATATTTCTTAAATTATTAGTAATTATTTCCACTTGTACAAATCACATCTATGTAAGTATGTAATATTTATGTGGCTGTTGTTATAAAACTAAACCTTTACAATGAGCTGTAAGTTATTAGTTGTACATATAATGAGCTGAGCGAAATGTTAAAAATAAAATTACAAAGTGACATCACAATTCAATTGAGAATGCACACATATACATATAAAACTTCTAAAAAACAAAAACTAAGTTTAAAATTCAATATGACAAGAGAATACGTTCAATAAAAAATGTGGCTATGCATGTACTTAAAGTATAATATAAAAACTAAAAAAATTACAAAAATGGACGTAGTACCCTACTAACTACTAACCTAAACTAAATTATGAAATATTAAAAATAAATTAATAATATTAAAAATAAAGTAAGTTCAAATTCAAATAAAAATATATGCTTTTAAAAAACCTAAACTCCGAAATTACTCGAATTACAACTAAAGCCATAATAAACAATAGGCCTTCTAAGACCTTACTATAAGTAAGAAATTCGTTTAGTTCTGTGAATATATGCTTACATATGTACATACAAAAATATTATAATAATACATGTCATTATTAATTGGTTACTTAATTTATTTAATTATTTGTTGTGTTTTAAAGAAAATTCTATCAGTGAAACTGAAACAAAACAAAAAAATATATACATACATAATATGTATGTATTACATATATGTATAGTGGGTAGTCGAAAAAGTCTTTTCGTATTTTGTCCATAGATGTCGTTGTAGACGCATATCTTCAGTGCTACCAATCACATTGTGTCATACCACATAAGTTGAAATTATTATGATTAGAAACATAAAAATGCTTTTTTGAATACCCAATATATACATGTAGAAGATAAAACCTTTGAAAACAAAACAGTGTAAAAAAAACATGTATCTTAACTGCTATGAAATAATATTAATAAAATGCAAATATGTACACACGTAAATGCCAAAAGTGATTGTAAAGTAGAAACAAAATTAATTTAAATAAATCGAATTTATCTGTAAATCATTAAATAACGTTTTAATAATTGTTATTTTTTTCATTTTTATATTTACTTTTATCATTTATTTTATTTCTAAATAGTTTACAGTAATATTTCTCGCTTTGAATAATGCTGCACTTGCCAAGATGGTTACAGATACATAATTTGAACGGCGATCATTAACGCATTTATAAATATGACATATAAGAACTGAAAAAGTTCTAGTAAGAAACATTCCTAACATTTTCGAAGTAAACAACTTTACTTAAGATGCTTCGAATTTGAAATTTGTTTATGTGAGGCCTAGTGAAAAGAAATTCCTTTATTTTTACATTAACTTTTAGTTTTTGTAGCATAGCAAAAATGATCAGATTTAGTCAAATATGTGATGTTTTGTTGCGTAAAAATTTCCTTTTTTCTAAGGTAAGTAATTTCATAATGCCACTCCCATAGAAACCACCTATTGGTAAAAACTGGGTGCATTGTATGTCGCTAGGCGTTGTTCAGATGAAATACAATTTCAATCCTATTAGCCAAAGCAGGCCGCTTCTGAACGATTTGTTCCCTTAAATCAGAGGTGGGCACTCACACATATTGTTACATTTGTACACGCATACTATTACTATTTGTGTGTGAAGCAGCGAAAGCACGAATTTGAGCATGTCGTTCGGCACAACAACAGTGTACACTGAGTCTTGCAAGTTAACGTACAAATGTGCTATTCATGATTATTATTTATTGTTATTACTTTTTATTCTTATTATCTCATTATTATATTATTACCATTATTATATTATATTATTATCTTATTATTATTATTATTATTTAATAAGACAATCTATGTCTATTTCTCCTTCGTAGGTCTTAATCCGGAGGAGATCTGCTAAATGCTGGTCCGTCATTCGATTTCTTTGTTTGTTAAGTACAAGTTTCATCGACGAAAAGGCAGATTCACAGTTGTATGTCGATCCAAACATAGAATACAGTCTGTAAATCTGATACTTCTTTTCGTCGATTGCCCTCCAAAATTGTTCTCCAGTTAGCAACGGAATTGAGAAATCTTGTCTCATGTTAACTAACTCTGGTTGCAGTTCAGGGTTTTGCTTTTCAATATCGCAGATATCTAGTATGTTGCAATATTCTATGTTCTTATCAAATGATTTAAATTTTCAAATGATCCCCTTTTGCGAATAACGCTTGCTGGTGGATTATACAATGGAAAAAAAGAACCTTGAAATGGTTTTTTAATAATTGCCCTACTAAGCCCTTTTTCGATCCCACCATTACTTTGGCCCCGTCCGTACAAATTCCGGCTAATTTATTTTTTCAACGAAGCAGAAGACTTTCTCAACCAAAACATTGTATAAAATTTTACCGGTTACATTGCTATCCAAAGCAATTTAGCAATCTATTTTTAGTCTCAGAGTGGATGAATTTGCTATATCTTCAATCCTACGTGTGACGGTACGACGAGATAAAGATACCTTTTCTATGATTTGATGCCCTTTTTCACCAAAACATTTCAAAACTTTTGAAGACAAATTTAAGAAAAAAGGACATCTTCAAATGGGCGACACTGCTTTGCCAAAGCCAACGCAACAGTAAAATATGCCTTTATTAAAGACAAATCAATATCTTTATTATTATTTTTACCATTATCAGTTTCAGTATCATTATTATTATCATTTGATATGAGTTTTAAAAAAAATTCTGTTTGCAATTGCAAAAGTATTAGCTTCCGCTCACCTCCAGTAAAAAATTTAAAATTTGTATGGCAAGAGAAATAATGTCGGCATAAACAAAATTTAGAATTGCGACCAACAATGTCGTAACAAATAAGACATTGTGCTCTTCCATCCAAATTTTCTATAAAGAAAAAATCTTCTTCCCATTCGTGCATAAACATTGTTAGCTCTCACTGTATATTTGAAATAGCGCAGCGTGGTGTTGCTTGAACAAGTGTTTGCATGCGACTGTTTTGCTTTCCCATAGCTACCGATCGTTCGTATTCTATAAATAGCGTAATATTTTGTGCTGCTCGTCGCAGCAGAGGCCTTGCCACGCGTGCATAGGAAAATCAACTTGTGCCCACCTCTGCCTTAAATGGTCTAATTGTTGACCCTACAGGGCAGGATCAAAAGTTTAATCATAAGGAAGCAGCTCATAGTAGAAATGGCTCTTTCCTAATCCCATTAAAAAAAACTTTCTGTTTTCGCTTAACGTTGCTATAAGTGTTCAACTTTTCATTACCAGTGACAATCCGATTCCGAAGTGGATAGATTTTTTTGCATGAGGTTTTCGTGTTCATTCATATGACACCCACACATCGAGCTTCTGTTTGTATCCAGCTTTATTTAAATGGTTTCCAAACGGTTTTTTGTGCAATGTTAAGCTTCTAAACAATCGATTTGTAATATTTCATCGATCGGGCATAGAGCACAAACATATTGACATCAAAATTACTGGACCATAACCGAAAAAAACCAAAATTTCGCACGATTGCTTGTTACAGTAGCTGTTTTCGATTCATCATTTCTCTGCTCGCTTCTGCTCTCATGTCAAAAAAATTACATGTAAAACAATAACAAAACTATAGAGTTGAATTCGTATAGCCGCTGTCTCAGTGCTACCAAATTTTATTTTCAAACTTTAGAACAATCTTACTATTGTAAAAAAAAATTCTCCAATAAGTTAAAATCGTGTCAAAAGTACTGTCTGTTTGTTTAAGCTTTTGGTATAGTGTGTGCATTTCACTAGTTCCACTTCAGTGGCGAATCGAAAAAAGCTAATACATAGATCATAAACATTATTCACTTTTTCAGCCCCCTAGAGTGCATTCTTTCCTCGAAAAAACCTGGACATTGTGTATTTTCTCTTTGTTCGTGTCTATCTTTGAAGATAAATCGATTTATTCGAATTTCATTTACAAGTGGATTTTGCCGCACTCAATTTGGTATTGATGAATTAATTGTTTTTTTTTTTTTAAGATGTGTGGTTTTCAATGTAGGTATACTTTTTTATGAGTAAGTTTTTTTGACAGCACGTTGATCAATGGGCTCCATACGAGAAGGCTATCAATCCCGATTTTCATGAAAAAATTTTGTTCAGCGACGAAACTGAGTGTCGTTAGAGACGCTTTTACATCCTCATAAAGTTACTGTTTTGGGGCATTATATAGGCGGAGGGAATCATTGATCCATGTAAAGGATTTCAACATCTCATGGACTAACCTTAGTTAATATTTTGTTTAATCCGGGTCAAATTTGATCTTAGGTGAATATCAACAAATGTAACACTTCGTTAACACCAAATAAACATGGCTTATAGATAAAAAAAAGGTCCTTTTTTTATAGAATATATCCAAATATTAGCTGTGTCTTTTTGCGAATCAAATGCGAACTTTATTATTATAATACAGCGTTAATGCCAGTTAGGCTTCAGCAAAGATAAAACTACATATGTTATTGTGTATAGACTCTGGCAAAATCCGGGCACACAACTGTTTGTTTTTGATTTGCTTTGAAGACGAATGAAATTTGAGGAAGAAATGTCTATGTTTCACACATTTTTTTCTCCAAAAAAATTAACGTCTTCGTATTTTTATACCGTTTGTGAAACTGAGATGGCGCTATGGGCATATGTAGATAAACTTTTTGCAAATATTTACGTACATTTAACTGGCACAATGAATTACCTAAAATATGTAAGTATATACTTGAATATGAGTGAACTTATGTGCACTAAGTATACAAATATACATAGATACGCAGCATACATACATATGTATGTAAGAATATCTGTTTTCCTCAGCCACAAATAACCGCTATATATTCTGTAACGGTACTTGAAGCATTAAAAACCACAGCGAGCAGATCATCAAATTTTAAATATGTATTTAAACTTGTTGAATAAAGAACATCAAACCACAAAAGAGTTCAGGTCTTAAGAATATCATGGAGGCGAATATGAACTTATATGGCTTTAGGCACAGGTTCGATATTGAATTTCGAAAACGTATTACACATACATACTTATATGCAAATAAAAATAAAAATTTACAATAAAAGTTTAATGCCATTTTTCCAAAACGAAAATTAATTAAAAAAAAAAGATGGAGAAAATTAAATTATAAAAAAATGGGGTTCACTATTATACTTTATGGAGCTAAAATCACTAGAACGGCAAAAATACTTTTTTATCAGTCATTTATAAGTAACTTGAGAATCTGACCAAGCATTGATGTGCCTAAAGCATAGATTAAATTTCTTTAAAATAAGCTAATTAATACAGAGAAAATAGTATAGACATATAAAAATGCAAAAGTATAAATATCCTTAGGATTAAAAGCTTTTAAAATGATCTACACAAATTTTCCCCTTAGAAAAAAAGCAAATATCTAAATCGGACTTCAGTAAGAATTATGTAAATATGTACATATTTGCTAATTTATCCATTTTCCCAGATTTTGATTTAAAAAATGTTTTTTTTTTTTTTTTAATTTTTTACTCTGTTTTTTACATGAAAAAAGGTTTATCCCGTTTTTATTTTAACTTTAGGACTAAACGTGAATATCCAAATGCCAATTTGAAATTTAAAAAAATATACATATGTACATATGTATGTATGTATGTACATGTGTACATATGTATGTACAAATGCCCATTTTATAAAACTTTAATTCTGGATTTGGAAAATAATAAAATAATATTTAAACCCAAAGTCAAAATAAAAAAAATGTTTTATAAATTTTTGTTTCCGATTTTGGGATAAAAATTCAAAAAAATTTTTATTAATATTTTTCTGACTTTTGGACTCAAAATTAATTCCTAAAATACAACAATCAAACTAAAAGATATTTTATTAATTTTTAAATTTAAATAGAAAATTATTTATTATTATTTGTGCATTTACTTTGTCGTTTAGTAAGCAAAAAATTTGCAATAGAAAATTTTGCCATTATAAATTGAACTTCCTATCTTTTAAGTTTGATCACACACATACATATACATATGTATGTAAATATTTATCTACATAATCACACAAGTACAAGCAAATAAAGTTTGTATGTATGTATGTATATGTTATTGTATACCAACCCTGCAAATGCATATTTAACGAATGAATAATGTAAAATGGCTTTCATGCAGCTGATAAATTTTTTATGAATGAAAAAATGAACATTCATACGTATGTACGTTTGAAGAGCGCAACTGCCCTTATAAGGTCGTGTGTACTGCTACATTCACGACGTTCGCTCGCAAAATATCACTCAACCGGCTCAGTGCGTACAACCTGTTGCTTGTGTTGCTGTGAGCATTTCAGCTGTGAATTTATCAATGGTATATGTATATAGACTACATTACTCTCTCTCTCGCTCTCTACTTGGCTGCATCTCTTATTTATACATATTTTAATGTATATAAACATAAAACTCCATATTGAACCTTATATACACACTTTTGAGTTGAGTCTTTTTGGGGAGTGTAACTCAATTTCATGGTTCTACGAATCAAAATTTGACAATTTACGCACACTTTCTCGCTTTTCGTCAATGGCAACGCCTATTTTTCCTATATACTTTTTGAGTCAATTTCACGTTATTTACTTTGTCTAATTTTTGTTGTGTTTGTATGTATCAGTTTGGAGTAAAGTGAGCACTCAGTTTATTTTAGTGTTCGTGTGCTCTCGCAAAGACACTACATGTTGGGGCATTTTGTGGTTGTGATGAAATGCGATGATGAAATGTTTAATGAATATTAATTTGCGGTTGTTTGACAAGGTAAATTTTCAGTAAGAAATCTTTATTCTTCATAAAATAGTGAGACTGATACTACGGGTTTTCACTTGTGAATTAAAAAAGAAATAATTTTTATGTAAATGTGTACATTTGTATAAAAAATGCATTGACAACGATGTCCGAAATTTTGAAAATGTAATCGGATCAATCAATCAGATCAGATAGCTTCGGAGATATGGGTTATATAACTGGTAACTTAGTATAATTGGCTTTTAAAACTTCTCGTTTAAAGTTTTCTTTTCTTAAAACATAGTAGGGGGTGGGTGAGAAATATTTCTCCGAAGCCAATGTTAGATATAAAATTTTCAAACCATCCTCTTACACATACAGGTAATGATTTCAGGAATGATAATATATTTCTGTTAATAATATCAATTTTTAAACCACTCAGATGTGTAACTTTTCCACGAAACCCGAAATTTTTATTGTGTCATGAGTTTTTGGATCAAAACCATCAGGAGACCGGGTTTGTAAGTAACAATTGGTATAATTTTTTCTAAAGGAATCTTTCATTGGTATATACATACATATGTAAATACTTAAATATTTAAGATTCGCCGAGACCTTTGCAATTCTTCATAAAACCGAAGACATTTCTTAATAAAAAAGGACGAATATCTAAAATTATTTGCAATGTACATATATACAAATATAGATCCAGTAATTCTTGAAAATATATTCCATAAAAGGCCAGAAACTAACTTTTTGAAGAGTAATCCATTCCAAGGTTTCTTATTTTTTTCTCTTAATCAATTTATTGATTGATGTGATGTGTTGAAGTGGTGCCGTCTTGTTGAAAACAAATGTCTCCGAGATCACAAGCTTCAATTTCAGGCATGAAGTAGTCGGTTTTCATGGCGCGATAACGGTCGCCATTGATGGTTACGTTCTCACCGGCATCATTTTTGAAGAAATATGGACCGATGATTCCACCCGGCCACTAAACAAACCAAACCTTTGTGTTTCCTGGATGAAATGGAAGCTATTGAATCTCTTTAGGTTACTCTTCGTCTCAATTGCTTGTTAACATACCCAGTGAGCCAGAAATAGGCCTCATCGCTAAGCAAAATTTGGCTCGAAAAAGTCGGATCTTTTTGGAATGCTAAACAATACTGAGCAAAAATGACATGACAGCTTGGCATACATATGTATATGTATATATATATGTGATCAGGTCCTCTGCTTTGCATTTTGCAATTTTGTTCATGTTCAATGACTTATTGTTAAGGCAAGGCAATGGTACAATCTCTGAATAAATTTTATCGGACCACTATAGCACATAGCTGTCCTTCAAACTTATCAATCAAAATTAAGATACATTTTTTTATATTCTTTTATTATCTGTGTGTTCGGTGCAGCAGAAGTAAATATCTCTCATCTGCCATGTTAAAAGGTAAGCCAAATCCATGATTCATACTTCCTCTTCTGTTAAAACAATGAACGATTTTTGTAGTAATTTTATAACTTTTTGCGATGTTTGCTCTGACTAGTTTAATTGAAGCTGACATACATATGTATATATTGAGTAGTCGAAAAAGTATTTTCGTAATAAATAAATAAATACATAATCCATCAGTACAAATCGAAATTTCGAAATTTCCAATACGAAAACGAGCGAACCTTTGTTGTGCTACACGAACTGCTACTGCATTGACTCCGTAAACTTCACAAATTTCATCGGTGGCTTGCGTGGCATTCTTCAATTTTTTAAACAAAAATTTCAAAATAAAGCGAATTTTTTCATTATTTTCACTCATTTTTGAACAGATGTAGCTTTTTTCAACTTCCCTGAATTTAATGTTTTTTGATTACATGAAACTTAAAACCTTTCTAACACTATATGCTATAAAACAATGTGACTGGTAGCACTGAAGACATACATATGTACGTCTGCAACGACATCTATTAACAAGATACGAAAATGTTATTGCACAGTTGAACTAAATTTGCTTTGCAATAAATATGTACATAACATAGTAGGTTAAGACCTAACAACCTTTTTGGCATCTTTTGTTGAGTGCCGCTACCAATGATCGGTGGACCACCAAAGTTGATGAAGTAAAAAGAAGAAAGGTGGAAATTAAGTATACCATATCGGGTAATCATTTCAGAAACCTGCTGGGTGCACCGTTGGCGGTGTGACACAATTGAATTGTCAAATTGCAAACTCTATTTGCTCTAAATGTATTTAGTTTGGACAATTGGAAAATGAAATTAGGTTACAAAATTTGCACACATCTTTGAGTGAAACAAAAAGCATGAAAAAACTATGGCAGGGAGCACGTGCAATTTTGCCAATTTGCGAATCAATTTGTGAATTACAAAACATGCGGAAAATTGCTGGGTTCAAGCATCGATTTTGTGTTTGTTTTGGGAATATTTGCTTTGCCAAAAATAAGTCGTTTGCAATAGTGACTTATATAGTACATATATCCTTGTGGAAATAAAAAGTCGCTTAAAGTTTGGTGCTGATAGAATTTGCTAAGAAACTCAAACGCTTAATCGAAAAGCCTAAACGACAGGATCTTTAAAATACAATAGAATTTAAGCAGATTTGAATAAATTTGTTCACTCAAGAGTAGTTTATAATATCTACGAATAATTATTATACTCGTTATACACGGAGCTATTAAATATGTATTCACACATATGTATATCACTCTAAGGAGGTTGGTATTGTGCTCTTCGTAGGTGCATTTCATATATATATGTACATATATGGTTGCAGTCGTATATCTCCAGTTCTGCCAGTTACATTGTGTCATACCATATGGTGTTGGAAAGGTGAGATTTTAAGCTTCGTTTAATTAAAAATTAAAATTAAATTTCGATTTATACTGATGGATTGTGTATTTGTTTATTTATTACGAAAATACTTTTTCGACTACTCAATCAATGCATATGTATGTCAGCTTCAATTAAACTAGTCAGAGCAAACATCGCAAAAAGTTCTAAAATTACTACAACAATCGTTCCTTGTTTTAACAGAAGAGGAGGTATGAATCATGGATTAGGTTTATACTGATGATAATATCACTAGCAGAAAAATGGCAAAAAGTGGTCGACCAAAATGGTATATATGTATATATTTGATTATTTATAAGTATAAATATAAAAAAAAAGTTGAAGTTTGATTAGCAATACAAAAAGACTTTTTCGACTACCCAATATTTTCGGAGACTGTAGCCTTTGCGTGGAAAATAATCCATGCGACAAGACGTGAATGTATATTGTGAGATAAAAAAGTTTTCCATATAAGGACTGATGAGCAACCGCAAAATTTCAGATTGATATCTCAAAAACTGAGGCACTAGTTCGTATACAAACGGATGAGCAGAAAAACGTATCTGTGATTTATAAATTTTTGAAAAGTGAACCGTGTTCTGAACTCTCATAGATTCAAAGTATATATAAATTAGGTTAAATGACTGTTAAATGACCGTTATGCACAGTCTTTTGTGATGCCAGCCGAAAAACTGCTGTAGTTGGGTATCAGTTCTCGACGAAAGTGCCCTAAGCCCTTGTTTTGTTTCTATTTTCCCTATTTTGTCAGCATGTCTCAAAGTAAGTTTTTTATATGATCTGCAAAATTCGGGACATTCGAAGGGAACGTGTTGAGACAATTCTAACTCGTCTTCGGCCAAAGAATTGATGCAGCTGACATCCGGTAAGTTATTCAATCTTTTTGCATGAATCCCGATCGAACAGTTAGAAAAGTTAGAACTTCTACAACGATTGAAAAATGGACCTTGCTGAGAGCGAAAGTTCCTCTGAACCATTTTTAATTAACCCTAAAGCCACAAGGTTCTTACGACTGCACAGCTGCTGTTAGTTGACCAGTGTTTGCTGAGCTGAAAGAAAAAGAAATAATTGAGGTTTTGCTTTGCGATCCATGGTCTTTTGCATCTTTGCTGAGCTGAGTTGCAGTCCAAGAGTCCAAAAGTGAACTCCAAGACACACAGAGCTCCTACTTCTTTCTATTCTGCAGTTATTGATACTGAAGTAACTGTTCCAGCAAGCTAATCAACTTTGCAGAATCTTACAATACCGCTATCATAATATTTGGATGTTTTCCTATGCAATTAAGTGAGCCTGCGTAAGTTGGCTTATAGAAAATGTCTTTATACTTAAATAGCATTAAAAAATATTTTTTGTTTATTTTTCATGAATTTACGAATCATCAAATTATCCGTTTTATCTTATTAAACGCACAGCTCCTTATTCTCAAGCAAATGTATATGTACATACATATGTCCTGTATGTCAGTTGTCCTTTAGAATTCGGCATTTTTCAGTCATTTCCTTTCGGAATGTCAAAAAGCATGAAATATTATTGCAATTTCTCAAAATCACTTCAACTGTAATTATTTCTTCTCAAAATTGCGTTGCGTCCGAAACGGTGACACTACCATTACTACTACGACAAACACTCATACATACACACAACAGAAAACAGAAAACTGCTTGCATGCATGTATAAACACTATCGGCCATTATAAGAGCCATTTTGGCCATAAAGTACTAAACCATGGGGTGTATTGCTTGATCTCCACCGCCAAGTGCCACCATCAGTGCACGATATCTGCACTCGCAATCTACGAATATCAGTTATTCATTACAATTACATAGATGTCTCTATCGATCGGTACAACTTTATTTATCACCAAAGGTAGCCGAGGTCTTATAGAAATATTTACAACAACAACAACTTGCACAAACAACTATTCGCAGACAATAGTGGAACAATACGTGAAAATAAGTTTGGCATCTTCCTTAGGGAAAACAAAAAGCAATTAAAGGCGCACAGAACAAGAAATACAACAACACCAACAACGAAAATTAAATTTTTAACAGACAATCGGGCAGTCAAATGGAGCTAGTTTGGCTATTTCGCAGCTGAGCGGCGGATGTAGACGCTGCAACCACAACAACAACAACAGCATAAACCACATTTGTAACCAAGCCAGCGCCATTGTCAAGCTAACACAGCACTGCAACAACAACAAAACATTGATAATTGCATTGATGAGCTCCTGCTGCTGCTGTCGGTATACAAAAAGTACGCTAACGCCACAGGACATCAACAGCAGTTGACCTTCTTGCTTTCGCTGCTGCCGTGCATTTTAAGGTCTAACCAAAAATCACACAAATACACCTATGCGCACACATGCATGTATAAAAATTTTCACATTTTGCATGTTTATGTGCAACGCCTCAGCCAAATATTAACTCTCGGTGTATTTTATGTATGCGTGTGTGAGTCTGTGTGCGCAGAGGTGTGACTGTGTGCCCAAGTAGGCATAAAAATGCGCAAACATGATATCGTATTAGAACTGCAATAAAAATAGTTGTAGTGTTGTGATAAAACGTGTTGGCAGTAGTCAAGAAATGCATAAATGGTACAACAAACACACAAACACATATGTATGTATGTAAGTGAATAAAAAAAGGAAATTGAGTTGTCAGATTTTAAGTAGTTGAAGGTGTTAGTTATTGTTTTTGCAATTGCATTGCTTTGTGAATTTACTGAATTTACATGCAAACGTACACATGTATGTATGTTTGAAAATATTTAGACAGGTAAATGACTATACTGGTATGCCTGTTTTAATAATGTGCAACGTCACGGTGTTATTAGTGAAACAAAAGTCATCTAAAATACAGATGAATGAGGATAAACCAAGATAAAGGATTTACGGCTGCGCTCTGAGATTAACGCTGCATGTCCACGATTCGCCAAGTGTTAGTGAGCAGCGAATCGAGTAGCTTCTTCCTGTTTCTCAACTAATGTACTGGTAGCACTTGCGATGTAACTCTGCGTCTGCGCATTTATTTTGCGATTGGAATGGTTAATTTGAGTGAAAAATGCATACTAAACTTAAATTTGACATCAAAAGTACCTACGTATTTTTTTATTCAATATTTAAAAAATTTATTTATTTATATACAAATAATAATATACCAATAATAAACCAAAAAGATAACTCCAAGTGTGTTAAAACAAAATAACGGGTGATCAAAGTAGAGCCACTTTATGCAATAGCCTTTTTTGGACAGATCATGCGGGAGTAGTGTCAAGCTGTCGTATAATTTTTGGTCAATATTGTTTGGCATTTCATCATGGAAAGACTTACTCCTGAACAACGTTTACAAATCATTTACAGCAACTCCGACTGATATATGGAATGACTTGGCGCATTTTACGTAAAGATCTTAATTTGAAAGCGTACAAAATACAGCTTGTGCAAGAACTGAAACCGCTTGACCTTGGCAAACGACGTTCCAAGGAGATCAAACATCTTTGAGCCAAATTTGACGGGTTTATTGACGCTTCCGTGAGTAGATAATTTCACGTTTTGGACCGGTCGATTGGCCACTAAGATCGTGAGATATCACACCGTTATACTTTTTCCTGTGGGGATATGTAAAGTATAAAGTCTATGCGGACGATCCCGCTTCTATTCAGGCCCTGGAGCAACAGATCACTCATGTCATTCGTCAGCTACCAGTTGAATGCTCGACAAGAGTCATCGAAAATTGAGACGTAGCCGAAATGCCAAATAATCTTCTTTCAAATGATAATAAACATTCCAAATTACATTTGAAGTTTCGGTGTTTTTTCTTTAAACAAGTAGGGAACCTTGAAATGGATTGCCCTAAATAATATGAAGGAATACGTGTCTTCAAATGGAAAACATTCACGGCAGGCAATACCAAAATAAATTCATGATAGAAAATTTTTTTTAGAAAATTCGTAAACCGATCAGAGGCCAATGGGTTATTTAAATGATTTAATGCCATGATATACCTGTATATGTATGTGCATACATATGTACTTGCATATATGATCTTAAGTTGATTTTTGGTATCAAATCGAACATTTTCATGTTTGTGTACATACATATATACATATGTACATGCTTTTAATTATACGTATATCCGTTTGTATTTATCTACTTCAATAAATTGCTTTATCCACATTAATAAACAGTTGACTTATCTACATATTTAGGAGCGTACATGGCAAGGAAAGACGACTTTACTTATTTATGCTGCACAAAGTAAATTTTTTTTGAATTTAAGACGTCATTACTTCTTTCACGCATAAAATTTGTTGACTTCTCTTGGAAATAGTTTTAAGAACTTTACATCTATTAAATTATACAAAATATTAGCTTTTATGGTGACACGCCAAAAAATTCTAATATAAAGAGAATCCATTAATTACCGGATTACGACCGAATCTATCAAAACGCCTTTAAATATGTCAATGAAATGCGATTATTATATGTGCATTATAAAACAGATATTCAAAATCAAATTTATTTGTGACATTATAAGTTACTATGAATAATTGTGGTGATAACATTCAGTTTATTAATTAAAAGTATACAATTTTAAGTCGCTACTTCCATAAATACAGTTTGTTGTTCTTTAAGAAAAAAATCTAAATAAAATTCATTGTAAGATTGAGAGCAAATGGAAACAAGAAAAAAACGTTATACCCTGTTCAGGGTATATTAACCCTCCTCCTTTCTCATTTCTTTTGTTGCAAGTTTGAACATAAACTCTCCCGTTTTGTTCTTCCAAGTTAAGGCAAGACGTATAATTTAACCAGTGGCGGATTCAGCGGGGGAATTGAATATAAAACTAAGGAACACACAAAAAAATGGTGGCAGTGTGCATTCCTCTGTTGGATACAATCGGCGAAAATTGGAAGGCGCGCTTTTCTAGAGAAGTATCCGATGGATTTTAACTCAGTTTGCTGCTTTTAGAAAAAGTATGTGCTTTGAAAACCAAAGAAATTAAAACCATTATTGACTGCTTGATAGATAGATTCAAAGGTATTTTATTGGAAACGTTAAGAACATATTCTTCGCATATTCTGCCCACTTCCTGTGACAAATACGAGCTCTGAATGTTCTTTTTCGACCATTTGCCGCATGAGTATGTGGCTGACATACTTCAAGATAGATTGATCGGTCTGAGGTTGCGGCACACGCTTCATGACATTGAAGTCAGTGCAGAAGAAGTTCTTGAAATATTTTCAAAACTTGGCCCACATCCTATTGTTTTGTGAAAATTTTCTATTCAATACAAACTGATTTTATTGCAATATTCGCACGTCTACGAATTATAATGCGTTTTTTCAATTTAGTAAGATTTGATATTAGAAGATCGATTTGAAATTTTTCCATCATGATATTAAACTGTATAAAGACTACTATCTTTAATATTGTATAATAATCTTCATGCTTCAAGTAATTGATCTGGCTTAAATATTCCTTAATAAATTAACCGTTTTAAGTCTAACTCCAAATCAAGAGTCGTTAGTATATTGAATTAAAATTTCGGTAAATCGATGGAATGCAGGTTTGTGAATTTTCGAATTAAAAAATTTCGGTTGCAAAAGTAAATTTTAAATTTCAATTTCGCGGTATGCTATAAAGCAAAAACTTGTGTACTTTAATAAGAATTATAAATTGATAAAATGTATTTTATTTTAAAAATTCGTAAATCAAAAAAAAAAAATATTTTTCAGAAAAAGGGTTGGAATTAAAAAATTTACATTTGTATGGCTGGACCTCTAACTGAAACACTATAATTAAAATAAAATTAAAAGAAATTATATGTATGTATGTATGTATGTATATAGTAAATAAAATAAAAAATGAAAATTATGTTAAAATTTTATTAGGTATCTATAGGTAGAATATAAGAAATTTTTTTCAAATTAAAATATGTATGTATAATTTTTTATTAAATATTTTCAGTATTACAAAAATTATTCAAATTAATTTAAATGGTAGTTAAGTCTATGGAACTAACAGTGCTTATGCTTTATTTAAAAAACTTGGTAGGAAGTTACATTTTTATTGAATATTTGTAAAAATAAAAATTATATTAAAAATTCAAAATTTTATTATGTTATATACTTATGCAAGAAAGCAATTAAATTATATATAAATTTTAATTACAAGGCTTACGGGTATGTGCTAGCTCGTTGCTTATCTTCTGTAAAGCATAATCATCGAATCGCACACACCCACACTCTCACTGCCGAAAATGATGAATAACTTATGCGCAGGTATATAATATTAATCGACGAATAAGAGACAAACTACCAGCAGACAAGGCCAGCAGGCAACTATGCCATAGTATACCGTTCTTATTGGTGCGGAGGAAAGAGAGAAAGCGTGCCGCAAAAGAACCACCAACATAAAATATCATGAGTGCTGAATTATATACATAAACTTATGTATCTACAAGTATGTTTGGCGCGATTGTCTTCGCTTGCCATCTGCATTTACGATTTGCCTCCCGCTCTAACCTTACCCTAACCATGCACACTGATAAGTGAGTGGAAAAGCGTATAAATGCTCAGTGAACGCTACTCACTCAGTGGACGGCTACACGGCCAGTTGGCCCAAATACGTGTGTTCGTATGTGTCGCGCATATGCTCCTACATTTGCTGAGCGCGGCGGATCGCATTGCTATGGGTTTGGGTAAATTGAGTACAAATGAGATCATTGGATTAGGTGAGGAGACAACAATGGACAGAAGAACCGTAATAACAAGCACATGCATACACACCTACCGGAGGCGTATGGACGGGCATACCTACATTTGCTGAGGTATGCATAGTTGTGGCGTTGTTGCTTTCTTTCATGAACGATCGCGTAATGTATAAATGTATTCATATATGTATGTATGTTGGTTTGTATGTACGTTAGTCATCAGCAATAGTCGGCTGTCTGGTCTGGTACTGGTATTGCCCGGCCTGCTGGCTTGGCCGGTAAAGGCACATATCACCTACCTACATACATATAAACACATACACTCATACGTACATATAATCGTTAGCGTAATCGTAGCCGTTGTTGTTGCCGATGTCGTTGCTTTTGCTGGTGTTATTGTTATTTTCGCCACAGTGGTAGTGCTAGTGGTAAAGTAGTAGTAGTGTCGTAGCTGTGTCGGCATTGGCAGTGTGACGAAGAAAAGTTACGGTCGACGTTTATGGCTAGGGTTTGATCAGTCTGATTCAACAGTTTGTGCTGTAAGGAAGTGTGCACTACTGAACGGAAGTCACTTGAAAAAGTTTGAAAAGCGTTTTATCCAAAAATACCTACATTTGCATACCTGCAGACAACCGGTAGACGTATGAGTCTAAGCTAATGGTAATAAAAGCAAATTGTAGCAGCAGTGACAAAGTTCAAATTCAATAAAAAATCCACGATTCGATTTTGATTGGACTTTAGTATCGTTAAAAAGTTTAAGCCAAATTAAAAATTTTGTGTGTGTGCATGACATGACGAGAAGACTGACAAACAAAAGAAGAAAAATAATTAAATAAGCATAAATAAATTAACAAAAAAAGTGTTCAATGAGCGAGCGAAAGTAACTGTATAAAGTTGAAAGAAACCAAAAATCAGCAAACCGAAAACGATAATAACACAACATTGCCGTCGTTGTACGAAATTAATGAAAAAATTGAAAGCGTCGCTCAATACTGCGCTTGATTCGCGAAATTAGCACATTCTTGTGAAATTGGCTAATTCAAAAGGTTTGTTGTAACAAAAACAAAAAAAGCAGAAACTAACAACCTAAACATACAAACATATATAATATACATATAAAACGCGTACTTAATATTATTACCGGCATTTGTGCGCGACATCGTGTCTTCAAAGTTAAGTGTCGTACCACTTAAAAAACAGCAAACGCCTTAGTCACGAACGCCGCGCGCCGGTTTTTGGCTAATAGCGCGCCCATCGAGCGCAGCCCACCCAATTACTCCACTTGGATGAGCAAAGCGGAATTTACTCGTATTTACTTGGATTAGTATGCGGTGTGTGTATTGCTTTTGATTTGTTGTTAATTTATGTTTTATTTAGTTAATCGTCTAATCAATGTTATTTATATATTTATTCACTTTAAAGTTAGTTTATTTTTGGCTATGAACATATTTAACTTATCAGCTCATTGGAAGTGCATTCATACAAAATTGAAGTGTTCAAGCCTTTAGTTATTGATAAGTTGGATTGTAACTATGTATGTACATACATACATATGTATGTCTGAAAGAGTTATGAGAATGACAAGATATTATCTATGGGTTTCTGGTGTTTTCCAATAAGTTAATTAAAAAAAAATTTACGTCAACGCAATTAGTTAGTTTGATGTGTGTTAAAAGTACAAAACTATAGAAAGTATTGGAAGTAGTCTGACTAAAAGAAATATTTTAATTAATAATTAGTAACTGCGATTAAAGTAAAATATATATATATAAATAATACAAATTTTATTAGAAAAAACTTAAATTCATTTTTAAATATTAATTAAGCTATAAACTAAATTAAAATAATATAATAAAAAAATTAATAAATAAATAAGATTATATATTAAATAAGAATTAATTAATTTAAAATGAAATATAAAGTAATTCCACAAAATAAACTAAATTTACATAAATAAAAAAGGGTAATAAATAAAAAAAATATATTTTAAACAAAATTTAATTTAGTTTAAATTTAAATATAAAGTAATGCTATAAACTAAATTAAAACTACATAAATCAGAAAGAATGAATTATTAAAAAAGATTATATTTTAAACAAAAATTAATATAATTTAATTTTAAGCTTTATTTAATTGAATTAAATTATTTGTATATAAAATATACTTATTACGATGAAATATTTTTTTTTTAATTTTAATTAATAAATTAAAAATGTTGACTAAAATAATTTAAAATTAAATTTCTAAATAAATTTAGCTTATCTTAAGATTTATATTTTATATAAAAGTAATTTAATTAATTTTTAAACACAAAGTAATTCAATAAACGTAATAAAGTTAAATAAAAAATAAAAAGTAATAATAATTTACACTAAAAAAGTTTTGTTAAATTTTAATAATATTATTATTCAAAAGTAAAATTTGTAAAATCTGCAACAAAAAGTGGATTTTAATTACAAAAACATTAAAACTATTAAAAATAAAATTAAAAAATTATTTTCAGGAAGCAACCATTACCTTTTAAATTAACAATCATTTATAGTACAAAAATGTTCTTCTACATATATATATTGAGTTTAAAAATATGGATATAAAAGTTTCCATTCTGTACAAAAGTGCTTCGATAAATAAAATAATAATTTTTTTTTGCATCTTCCACTCAGTCTTTCGACTCATATTTAAATTATATATGAATAGAAAAAATCCTTTTTTCGGAAAATTATTTATAATATTACCAAATTTAAGACCTTGATCTCTAAATTTAAAAATCAAGCACTTTTCTTTAATTTTATATAGACTTTCATAATCAGAAATTAATTATTTAAATTATTATCAAATTATATTTAAGACTTTGGGCTCTAAATTTAAAAATCAAACCCTTTTCTTTATTTTTTTATTGACTTCAAATAATCAGAAGCTTCAAGTGTATGCGTATTTGGAAATTTTTTTTCGTAATAATTTTTTTAAAATTAGATTTTAATAGATTAAGAGGTCTATAATTGCATTTTTCTAAAATCAAATTTGTGTGTAGTATATGATCTCGACTACTTTTATATACTACATTAATTTTTATACCCTAAATTCTGTACGCATATAAATCCTTCAGTTTTTCATATATCGAACTGAAATTTTGATATCGGACCACTCTAGCATAGGTTAGCTAAATAATCTGACTGATCGAAATAAAATACTTGTATGGAAAACTTTTTTATTTGACAAAATGTTGTCATGAAATTCGGCATACACTATTTTTCAAGGCAATGCTATACTATAAACTTCGAAAATATTATTCAAATTAAAGCACTATAGAATATAGAAGCCATACAAACCAACCGATTAAAATCGAGTTCTGGTTTGAAAAAGTATTTTATTTAATAATATATCTTCAAGAAATAGTAGTAAAAAGTTTTCAGTTGGATTCAAGTCTTTGGTCGGTTATGATTTCAGATTTATTTATAAAAAATGCAGCTGTGAAGTGTATTATAACTTCGAGAAAAAATTAACATTTTTCAGATTTTAGTTTAAATTTTAGTTTTAGTTTTTAGTGGTAAATTTTTATATAGCTTACGAATCAGACTGATGAGAATGAATATTAGAATTCCCAAACGCGCTGAAGCAATTAAAAATAAATTTCTTATATTTTTCTGGTAAATAATATTTTTAAACCGATTTTGAAACGGGGAAAGGAGAGTAAAATTTATATAATTAAAACAACTATTTATTTTCAAAATTTAAGGAGTTTAATTTAAGGAAATTTAAATTTCGACAAATAATAGGAATATTCTAAAAACGATTTTCAAGTTAAAATTATTTTTAAAAATTCGTTTTTTCAGTTACGATATTTTCTAAAAATCTGAAGTGTTTTTACTTGAAGACGTTTTCATATTAAAAACAATTTCTTAGAAATAAAATTAGTTTAATCACTTTCATTTATATATTTTTTGCAATAAAAATATTCCGATGACAAGTAAAATAAAAATCCGGTAGTTATAACAATCCTTTCTCTTCTTTTCATCCACACAGGTGGTTGCAAATCACTTGCAACCAATAAATCCAGCAAAACGGCGAACCAAAGCGAATTTTCACATACCCAAACGCACCCACGCCTCTCATTCAGCGTGCGGTCACCCACAGATGTAACAAAAGTAAACAAATTAACAAAAACAACACAAAAAAACACATACACGCAGAAAAGTCACAGCAGCCGCAGCAACAGACGAAGTCAACGCGTCCTTACCAGCAATCTCATTTTCATAATGATCATAGCAACAATATGCACGAGTGCCTCAGCAGCGCCCACAACAACCAGCAATAGTCCCGCCAATAATACACAAACCACACACACACAAACAGTGACGGCAACAACAAGAAAAGCCAGCACAAGCGCAAAGAACAAGGCGGTGGGTGTGACGTTAACACAAAACACGATAGATGTGAGCAGCGGTGTAGTCTACACGATGGCGCAAACAGCCAACGAGGGCTCGCGGAAACGGAAACGACACAGCAAACGTCACAGTAATTGGAATATAGACACGTCCAAAGATCTGCCATGGGTGAATCCTTGCGGTGGTTTCTATGTGCCGTCGGCGACACAAAGTGGCAGTGCCATGCGACGGAAGAACCCAACAAAACAGGTGGGTTTTAGGAGGAAAAAATTAACAAAAAAAAATTATTTAATAGAAATCGAAAGCAAAAAAGGAATAAAAAAAAACAAAAAAAAAACTGATAATGGATTTGAAAGATTCGAAAGCATAAAATAAATTAAATAAAATAAATAAATAAAATTTAAAATTTATAAAAAATCGATGTATGTATAATATTTTGAAATTTAGAAACATTTAAATTTCTCAAAAATTCAAGCATAAATTTTTTCAATTATTTACTACATATTAGTACCGTTATTTGCATGCATCTATTAAGTTTTTTGTTTTCTTCATATATTTACAGATTTTCAACATGCTTAAAAAGTCGGCAGGCACCGAGTACAAGAAGTTGAAAGCCGGTCAACAAGATATTGATATAAGCAACATACATATTTGGTCGCTGCACAATAAGACTTATAAATTTCTACCCAAATTGAAGCTCAACTCAACGGTGAGTTTTATATATATCTACATGCATATAGTCCTTATTGCTTTTCTGTACAATACTATTTAGTGCTGTTAAGCTGCTCAAAGCATACACGCATATGCATGTTTATACATACATACAATTACATATTTCATTGGCGTACAAAAATTAGTCTGGTATTTCCGTTGCTGTGTGGCTAATAGTAAACGGAAATATCTGCGTGAAAAATAGCCAACAAACAAAAAAGAACAAAATCATTGAAAAACTGCACGTCATTTCGTTGCTCATTACGATGTATGCAAATAGATTGAAAAACCAAAAGCAAAAATGAAAAAATAGCGATTTCAATTGCTGTACAATTAAAAAGCAGTAATAAAAGCAATTCAATTATACATATTTAGATATAGCCAAAGTTCGACAAATAAACAAATTTCAAACTCGAAAGCTTTCTGAAACAGTTTTCCGTGCTTAAAAGCTTTAAAAATCAGTTTAGTAGCTTCGCAAATGTTTGCATAGATTGTTGTATAAGGCAAGGCTTTAAACTCCGAGAATATTTTTCCGAAGCTGCCGTACAAACCGATCGAACAAAATCAAATTCTTGTATGACAAACTTTTT